>PVJH01021217.1:0-39092 GCA_004026705.1 Nesogale talazaci
GGGGGGGGGGGGCACCTCACTCCAAGAGGAGCCTGTCAGAGACCCTACAAAACCACACTGCCTCCTCCAGAGAGATCTGGTGGCTGAGAGAAAGCAGCTGCTGGTCCCGGGATGGGGTGGGACTTGGCTCAAGCTGGGGGTGGGGCGGCTGGGTGGGGGGGTGCCTGCAGTGAGAGGGGCCTGAGCCAATGGCAGGGCCCTGCGCCTCCCCCAGGAAGGAGAACAGGGACTGCTGGGTTTGGGGGAGGTATCTTAAGGAGAAAGGGAGGCAGGACAGAAGTTGGCCGGGGAAACAGACTCAACTTGAAGTCGGCTTCAAGAGCTCCCTCCCGGCCCACCCCCCTCCCGGGGGGAGCCTGGGTCTCTCTCTCTCTCTCTCTCTCTCTCTCTCTCTCTCTCTCCCTCTGTGTGTGTGTGTGTGTGTGTGTGTGTGTGTGTGTGTGTGTGTGTGTCCCTGGAGGGAAAGTCAGGCCAAGCCTGTGTTCACAACCCCCGCCTCCCTCGCCCTGCTCAGAGGCCCCCTCGGCCTGGGACCGATACTAGTCTCTCTCTCAAGACTGACTGAGGACAGGGAGGGGCGTGGGTAAACCATGAGAACCAGGACTGTCTCCAGAGATGCCAGCATGCGTCCAGAGAGAGGTCAGGGCACCCACTGGTCAGTCAGAATGCGGCGTCGAGGGTGGCAGGGGGCAGAGCGGGCAGTCTGTGACTCTTCTGACGCAGTCGCGTAAACTCACACATGCACGCACGCACGTGAGGCACCCAAATTCATGTTCACACTCCCACTTACTCACAGACACATTCACACTCACTCCCACACATGCCTATAGACACGCGTAGACTCTCACACACACGCACGTGGACATATGCCTGTGCTGACAGACACACATACACCTACTAAGGTGACCAGATGTCCTGCTTTTTAACAATTTGTCCTGGGTCCAGCGGCATTTTAAAATTAAATAAATATATTGCAATACTATTTTTGAGTTCTATGAACATTTTTGTTGCTTCATATAGACCAAATGTTTTTTTTGCTTTTTTTTTTGGAGGGTGGGGCATCACCGCCCTCTGGTGGGAGTAGGAGGCCCAGCCTTGCTCCTGGAGAGCTGCTGCTGGATTTGAACAGCCAACCCAGTGGGTCGCGGTTCTGCACTCAACCACTACGCCACCAGGGCTCAGCCTTAGACCAAATTTTTAATCAAGACCCCCCACACACACCCCTACTCCAGTCAGTGGTGTCCCGCTTACAATCTGGTCACTTTACGTGCACAGGGACACTCTCGGCGCCCACTTGCCCTTGGGAGGTTAGGGCCAGGCTTGGGAAGGAGAGTTGCCTGCTGGGAAGAAGTTGGTGGCTGCCAGGAGGGGGGCAGAAGCCTGGGACTGGGCGGGCGCCCAAGAGTGGGGCGGGTGGGCACTGCAGGCCGCCTCCAGAGGCCAGACCTGTGAATGAAATGAGCCAGCTCCTGCCCCTCCCGGTGCCTGCCTCCGGCCAGGCCAGCCTCCATGCCCCGCATTGTCTCGAACACTGCAGGCAGGGTTCCCAGGGCTGGTCAAACTGGGGGGCTGGCCAAAAGGCCCTCCCTCCCTCCTCCCATCCCCCTATTCCCTAGGTGAAGGGGGTGGGGTGTGGAGAGGCTGGGGGAGTATGAGTGTGCCCCACATGCCTGGCCTCCCAGCCCACCCAGGCTGCCTTCAGATTAGAGAGGTGGGGGTGGAGGGCAGGGCCCTAGGTTCTACAACCCCCATCCTCCATCCTTCTCTGAAGTTCAGCAGTCCTGCCACTGCCTTCTGCACCTAGTGTTCACCCCTCACCCACCCAGCACTGGTGTCTGCCTGCCCTGTTCACAGGCTGGGTCTAGTCTAGGGCAAGCGGACACCCACCCCCACCCCACAGCTCGCCCCGGAGCAATGGGAACCACATGTGCTTGACTCTTAAAGTCTGAATGAATCACCTGGGGCAGGGGTGGGCATCATGGACCCCTCTGGCTGCCTTTCCTGCAAGCCCCAACCCCTCCAGGCAGCCTTGGTCTGTCCATCCCGGCCACTCTGGTCACCCCCATGGAGCTGGGAAGCAGGGCCAGTCTCACAGGGCAAGACCAGGAGTCTTCAGTCAAGGAGCTCACAGGTTAGGGCAGGCCCGTGGCCTCCCCTTGCCGCTTCTCTGGGAGGCTGTGGTCCAGGCTGGTCATCCAGACCAGTGTCTACCCAGGGCTCCCCAACCTGCTTTCAACCTTGGCCAAATGGAAAGTCTTTTCAAGGAGTTTCCAGAACTCTCCAGCTATTTCCTCAACTGAGTAAAAGCCAGGGGGACAAATGTGCCCCCGCCCCCTCACACCATGTGCCGAGGCACTACCCCTTCACTTGACCTCCTGCAGCCACCTGCCCTGGGAAACCTGAGTAGAGCCCCCTCTCTGCGATCACCCCCACCGCCCTCTCTGGCCACTGACACAGTGCACTGGAATCACCTAGCTTCTCCTGGGTTCCCCGTCTGAGCCGGGAGCCCCAGGAGGGGGGGTGGGCATCTGTCTTACTCCTGCTGAGCCCCCACCAAGCCCAGAGGAGGGGCTGACTACATGAGCATGAATGACTCCACCAGCCAGCCGGTCACTAGTCACCAGTCCGGGCCTTCTGCGCTCCCCTTGCAGTGTTGGCCCTGAAGTCAACCTGCTCTCTGTCCATCCACAGCTGTGTCCCCCCAGCTCCGTGCTGCCTACCCACCCCCAGAAAGAGCTCTTCTAAGTTCCAACCCTTAATCAAGTCCTTCCACTCTGCAGGGGTCCAGTCCACAAAGCCCCTGCCTAGTCCCTGACTGTCTCCATCCGTGCCCTCTGGTCTGGCCTCTCCCCCACTCATACCCTGCAGAGCCCTCTGCTGGGGCCGATCTTCACTGATAAGATGCAGGCAGTGACAGTCCGCTTCCCAGAAGCCCGTGGGCTTCCCTGGCAGACCCCACAGAGAGTCAGTACCTGGACTGCATGGCATGGCACACTTGAGTTGGGTGCTGAAAATGGGAAAGAGGGGGCCGGGGCTCAGCAGAGAATTTAGGAGCAGTGGACAGGCCTCAGGAAGCCAACAGCTTTCTCCCCGGTCCCTGCTGATCAAGGATCCCTGAAACCTACCACTATCAGTTGACCCCAACCCATGGTGAGCCTGCGGGGCCAAGTGCAGCCAGCCCCATAGAGTTTCCAAAGCTGCCCATGTTCATGGGAGTCCACGGCCTCATCTTTCTCCTGGAAAGTGGCTGGTGGGTTTGAACCACTGGCCTTGTTGTTCACCCCCCAGTGTTTAACACGCTGTGCCACTAGGGTGCCCTTGAGGAGCTCCAGGCCCTGAACAATGAGAGCATCAGAGGAGGACAAGCCCAGTACGGGAGGCAGAGGGAGCATCAGCCCCCAGGAGAAGAAGGCATTAAGATCGGGGCATCAGACCAGATTCCCAATCTTGGGGTGGGATCCCAGAGAAGATGGGACCGTGAATAAGAGCTTCTCCCATCCCCTCAGCTGATCCAGGAGGCAGAGGGAAGAAGGGCCGGACGGGGTGTGTGGCCAAGCCCTGCCTGCCGTCACCACCCCGCCCCTTGGCAGAGAGCTCAGACACCCCATCCAAGTCCGGGCCCTCCACACCCATCAGCAGAGGGTGCTGCACTGGGGAGGAGGACGGAGCTTTCTTTCCTGCAGAGCATGACGGACTGGGGACTCACAGGGGCACCGGTCCCTGTGAGCGGACTTCGACGACGGTGGCAGGGAGTTTGGTGTTTCTGTTTGGCTTGGTTTGTTTTGTTTACTCAATGCTAGCAGAGGGGAAGCTGACTTGGAGCTAGCCCAACCTGGGGCTCCTTCCACAGAGACACCCTTACCCCCCTCACCCCCACCCTCACCCCCCATAAACATGGCAAGCTCCTCGAGCCCTGAAGATGGGCCAGAAGCCACCTGGGAGGAGAGTGGACTAGGCTGAGACTTGAGAAGGCAGCCCAGCATCTGGTGCGGTGGTGGCCGGTGCGGAGGTGAGCCGCATTCAGCGTCCCCTCAATCCCCCCTGCGAATGGGTCAGACACTGGCTCCAGCGAAGAGACCCGGCTCCATCCCCCGCCGGCCCATCGCCCTGGGAGAAGCCTCCCTCCCCCATTTGTACAGTGAGGGCGACTGCACCTGCTTGCCTGCCCTGGTGAGCGTGCTAAGATCGGTGGTTCTCAACCTTCCGAATGTCACGGCCCCTTCATACAGTTCCTCAGGGGGTGGAGACCCCCAAACATAACATCACTTTCATTTCTACTTCATCAATGTCATTTTGCTACTATTAGGAATCATCATGTCAATATCTGATGGGCAGGACATATTTCCATTGTTACAAATGAAACATCTTTGAAGCACAGTGACAAATCACAAAAACAATATGTCATTCTAGATTGTGAAATATTTATTTCTGGCTGAGCCCCGGTAGCATAGTGGTTGAGTGTGGGACTGCAGCCGACTGGCTTGACGGTTCAAATCCAGCAGCAGCAAGGCTGGGCCTGCCACTCCTTCCAGAGGGCAGTGATGCCTAAAAAAAAAAAGAAAGAAAGAAATATTTATTTCTAAGAACAAATCAATGACACGGTGTCTGGAAGCCTGGTGTAGCCTGGGTAACAGTCTTCACGCCGGGTACTTGTACGTGGGTGTCTCTACGTGTGGACGGGCCTGCCAGGAGACGGATAAAGGAGCGTGTCTCTGTTCCTGAGACCATGGGATATATGTGTCTTCTGATGGTTTTAGGTGACTCCTGCGAAAGGATCGTTCAACCCCCAAAGGGGTCACGGCCCACAGGTGGAGAACCACTGGCTCAGATGAGGCTGTGGGTACAGCCGCCATTCACACCCACAAAGCGGAAGCATTCTGGTTCTCCTCATCACCATGGAGCCACAGGGAATCGTCTGCCTGCCCCGAGCTAGAAGCCCAGCAGCCTCCCGCTCCTCCGCAGGGCCCTCTTGCTCAAGAACAGTCGAGGGCTCTGGCATTTTCCACGGAGTGAGCCCTGGTGGTGCTGTGGCTGTGAGTCAGGCTGCCATCCTCAGGATCAGAGTTCAAATCCACCGCCGCTCCTCGAGAGAAAGATGACGCTTTCTACTCCTGTAAAGAGTGAGAGAGGGCTGAGCCCCGGTGATGTAGTGGTTGCGTGTGAGACTGTGGCCCATTGGGTTGGCGGTTCAAATCCAGCAACAGCTCTCCAGGAGCAAGGCTGGGTCTCCCACTCTCACCAGAGGGCATTGATGCCTAAAAATAAAAATTAAAAAAAATAATAAAATTTTTAAAAAGAGTGAGAGAACCTGCAGACTCGCCCTGAGCTTGATAGGAACCCTTTTCCAGTTTCCCCTGCTGGCATTCGAGGCCACTGAGAGACCCCTCCCCACCAGCTCGCCTTTGCTCTCCTGCCTCTGTCCCTTGGCCTGCTGTGGCTTCCTCCAGAAAGCCCTCCGGCATAGCTACCTCCCCACTCCACCTCCACCCTCCAAGAGCAACTCTCCCCACTGTGGCAGTCACCCATCTGTGTCAATTTCAGCCCTGTGAGTGTCGGGGTGGAGTCTAGCCTGTCAATCTGAAGATAGCCAGTGAGACCTCTGTGGGCATGGCTTTCTCCTGAGAATTCTGGGAAGTCTCGCAGTATTTCCCAATTGGAGGTGAAAGACTCGGTCTTTGACTCAGTCTCTTGGAGATGGTCTACCGACAAGACGACACAGCAAGATGATATAAACCCTGAGTCCTGGAGACCGGAGGGGCGGGAGGAGAAGCCACATGGGCTTACCCTGATGGGACCAAACCTCTGGGGCTGGAGAAGCCATGTGGAGACTCCTACCAGCACTGAGATGCTTGGGAGGCCATGGGGAGACCCTACCAATGCTGAGATACTTCTAACGCCAATGGATACACAAGACTCTCCACTCACTGCTTTGTGACTATCCTGGTGTCATTCCACGTGCCTCGTGAGTCGGAAGGAGACTTTATAGACTGGTATCGGGCATATGGGCTAATATCGGACCTTGGACTGGACTGGGTTGGGATGCTTTCTCAACGTTCCATTTCTCTTGTATATAAATTTTCCCTCATATCCATATGTGTGTCTATGAATTTGTTTCTCTAGTCTACCCGGACTAACACACCCTCAGAGCTCTCCTCTCCTCAGCCAAGTCTGCAGGGACCCCACCTCCATCATGAGCTCCTCAGGTGAGAGTGAGAGAGCCATGCCCTGGACTAGACACTTGCTGACCCCAGCCCTGTGCAGCTCCGACAGATGACCAACCTGCTGCACACCAAGGGCTGGCAGCCTACCTGAGCGCATGCCAGACAGGGCTCTGAGTGTTCAGGGGAAGGGTCCCCCTGCCCTCCTCTCATCTCTGTATCCCTGCCAGCCCAGGGCCGGCCAGTGTCTGCTGGCAGAGCACATGGCGCCAGGCTCCTATACTCAGAGATGACCTCGAGGTGCTGGGAAAAGGCAAGGTTCACGGTTGGCTCAGGGGGCTGCGCAGGAAATGCAGATAAGGGCTCCCGGGCGGGACCTGCATGCCCACAGACATTCGTGAGTCTGGGAGCGAGTGCCTGCCAGGGCTGGGCAGCACCCTGGCAGGCCCACCACCTTGTTAGGAGAACCCAGAGGGAGGGAGAAGGAGGCAGGAGCATCCTAGTCCAAATGCCAGGGCTTTAGGAGCCGCCCAGCCCAACATTCCCCCTCTGCCCCCGTCAGACCGAGCAGGCCAGGGAGGGGCGTGGAAATGACTTGCTGGAAGCCGACACTGCCCCAGTTTGGTGACCAGTCCATACTGATGGCTAGTAGTCTCCGCAGACAGCAGTGGGGGGTGGGGGGGGGTGGCTGATTTTCAAGGGCTGATAGTTCCGGAATGGATGGCCAGGTCTTTCTTCCAAGGTACCCAGGTGGCACCAACCCTCTGACCAGCAGCAGCTGAGCTCTCACCACCAGGGACGGCTGGTGAGCAGAGCGATGGCCGGCAAAGGTGCCCATGTGCCGGGGCCCAGGGTGTCTTCCTCCCCTGCCTGTTCATTAACCCCGAGCAGCCAGGTAACCAGGAGGGTGAGCCCTCTGGGGGGAGGGCAGGAAGAAGGGTGCCCTCGGACCGCGTCACCAGGCGGCAGCAGGCCCTTCCAAGGGAACTGGGAGAGAGGCTGGGAGAAGGCCAGTGGCTAATTGTGGAAAATCCATCAGGAGCATGTAAACGGTGCCGCTGAAGGAGGGCCTGTTTCACGTTTCCTTTGTGCCCTGCTCCCCGAGTGTAATTGCTCATTGAAGCCACAGGTTACATAACATACACGCAGACCAAAGAAGGAGCTGGGACCAGGCTCTTGGGAACAACCCACTGGCTGAATGGCTGTATGTGTTTTTTTGTTGCTATTTGTTTTTCGGGGGGGGGACAGGTGTCTCACACAGCAGGTAGCTGAGGGGAGCCCCTCGTCGCTGACCCCCGGAGAGCAAGCAGGACAAGAGTGTCCCCTGGGGACAACTGGCTGGATCTGAGGCCACATGGCGGCTGGGACATACAGCACTGGGCTATCTGTGGTCCAGTGACGGCTTTCACGGAATGTCATGGAAAGTCTGGTGTGGTGCTGGGATCATTGATTCTCCAGCTTTGTAAGGAGATCAAATCTCCCTGATTGAGAGTCTCAATCAGGGAGCCCAGACTGGGGCTCCCTCAGGCAGGGCTGAGTATTCCCTCGAGGCTGGGTCTACGCCACACCTTCCCCGTGAAACTAGGAGCAGCGTCTCTCCCAGCAGACTGGGGGTCCCTGCGGCTGGGGTGGGCTTTCCTCATTAAACCCCATCGTCCAGAGCCACCTCGGGCTGTGGGACACTCCCGGGCGTGCCTGGCCCAGGGGCAGAAAGGGTTAAGGGGAGGCGGAAAACCGCAGCTTGCCGGGACACCTTTTTCATTAGCTGGCCCTCCCCCTCCCACCAGCTTCCAGGACTTGGTTGAGCCTCTGATGAGTTCCAGCTGACGGCTGGGCCCACCCCCTTCTGACCCTCAGGCGGCATGTCCTGTAATGACCCCGCCACGGATGCCCCTCGCCCTGGCTGGAAAGGCAGGCTGCCATCTGACTGTGTGGCGGAGGGGAAGGGCGGGGGCAGGCCTGCCATGGAGAGAAAGTAGAGCACCAAGTGCTGAAGGCAGCGGGGGACTTGGGGGTCCCCGCCGGGCTCCCTTTGGTCACTTGACCTCGCTGCCCACCCTTTCTCAGAGGCCCAAGTTTGGGTGGCCGGGGCTGCCCCACCCAGAGGCTAGCTGCTTCCACAGCCACTGCTGTCAGGGACGACGCCCACGGCCACTCCAGCCCTCCTGGACCTGCATCATTCCCAGCAGCCCGTGCACCCAAGGCAGCCTGCCCCCTCCCACCTCCTGAGCAGAGCTGGTGTGGACTGCAGGGACTGGTCAGGGGCAGGTGCCTACCAAGAAGCACCCAGCCTGGTTGGGAGGAGGAGCTGGAATCACCCTGTTTAGTTCCCCAGGCACCTCCTCCACCCAGATAGACCCTCTCCTGCCGGGCTCTCCCTCTTCTCAACCTGCATCTCTCCCCAAAACCTCAAAAAAAAAAAGGTCCCTTGGGTTGAGGCCCGGTGGCGTAGTGGTTGTGCGCAGAATTGCGGCCCACTGGGATGGAGGTTCAATTCCAGCTCCATGGAACAAAGGCTGGGCCTCCTACTCCCACCACCAGAGAGCAGTGATGCCCCCCCCCAAAAAAAAAGTCCCTTGTAGGTAGAGCCCATGGGTGTTTGGAGACTCAGCTCCACATCACCTGTCTGGAAGTTCCCAGGTGGTCTCCCTCCTACTTCCCCTTGGCACCCGTTGTTGCTGCTATAGGGAGGGGCCCTTCCATCCGCTCTGACCTGGGCGACCTCATGTGCCCCACTGCAGAAGGGACCTGCCTGGTCCTGCACCCTCCTCTCCATGGTTCCTGTGCCCGGCTACGAGTGCAGCCCCTGCGCCTGTCCAGCCGTCGAGGGCCCCCTCCACTGGGCATGATGTCCTGCTCCAGGGGCTGCTCTCTCCTGACAGCAAGTGCAAAGGATGTGAGATGAAGTTTTGGTGCCCGGACGCCTCTTTGTGCCTTGATTAGACAGAGCCACAAAGAGCACAAGGCCTGGAGAACTCGTCTCCGTGTTCCCCACAGCCCGCATGGTGCCTGGCCCAGAGGAGCTGCCCCTGGTGCTGTTTCCTAAGATGCAGCAGCCGAGACTTTGAATGAAATCACTCGGGCCCATGTGTCAGGCTCCGGCTGTTGGCGTAGATCCCCAAACCACAGCAAAGGAACACGCAGACGCACCAGGACCGTCGAGCCTGTGCTGACTCACGACAATCCGGTAGGACAGGGTGGGACTGCCCCCGTGAGTTTCCAGGACTGGAACCCTACACGGGAGTGGAAAGCCCCATCTTGCTCCCCAGCCTGGTGGTTTCGAACTGCTGACCTGGCAGCTCGAGGCCCAGTGTGCAACAACTGCACCATCAACCACTTATTCTCAGACAGGCTGAGGTGGTTCTTCTCCAAAGATTGTGAATGGGCCTGCCTGGAGTCCCATTACTGACACACACAAAGGGCACCACTGAGACACCTGAGCCCTCAGGGGGTCAAAGCCAGGCCGGGGTCTGTGGTGACCAGAAGAGAAGTCTGTCCCCTTCCCTACCCCTTCAAGAGCAGCCAGAAACAGAGCTGTCCGTGCCTGCTAGTCTTCCCAAAGCACAGCAGGTGCTGTGTGACCCAGATGGTAGACTGGCTCCCAGCATCCGTCCCGAACCCTGCTGCGTGACTCTCTGGACTGCAGAGACAGAAAAAGTTAGACGGAAACTACATTGCCCAGCTGCCCCTAGCCAGTCACATGCCCTTGCGTGCAATTTGGAAGGCTGTGCTTTCGGGGAAGGAAGCTGGGGGCAAGCCCAATTGGGCTTCTGCTTTGGGGCTGCTGCTGTATTGGTTCTCTTGCCCTGTTATCAGAGGGGACAGGAGGCTGGCCCGGGGCCCTTGCTGTACTGGTGTGGTCACAGCAGGTGTGCGGCAGAGCTGGCGGCAGCTGCAACTGCCTGGTCATAGCAGTGTGGTGCGGTTCCCGAGCTGATGCCCTCAAGATCCCCAGAGAAGCAGCACTTCAGTGTGGCCCAGCTCGGCCGTGTGGCTTGGGAACTGTTCACGACAGCAAGGACTTGAGTCTGTCTGTGCCTTGGACCTCCCCCGCAGTTCTGCAACCATCTTAGGCTCTTCAAGCAATGAGCGGAGTGGATTCTGTTGTGGAGGGCAGCCTCATGATGCTTGATAGACTTCTCCCAGCTCTCTCTCTCTCTCTCTCTCTCTCTCTCTCCCATGTCATGCTCTCTGCCAGAGAGCTGAGCTCGAACCGTCCGCTCAGAACGCTGAATGAGTCCTCTCCTAGGCCAGGGTTCCTGATTGGTGCCTGAATTCCAAACCAAAGTGGTTGCTAGGTTTTCATCTGCCAACTCTGATCCATTAGTAGTGACTGCTGGACCAGTGTCAGGGAGAGAGTGAGAAGCTGCTTCTGGATTCAGAAAGAATGAGTTCTGTGATTGATTAGTGATGCCTGCCACAGGAGCAGCAGTGGAGACTAAAGATGTTTGTGCAGGGTATTTGCCCACCTACCTGAGGGAGTGTTGAGTGAAGGTGCTTTATGCCTAAACCACACGAGTGTCTAGTTGGCCCAGGTAATCCCCAGGCAGATAACCAGCTCTCATGCATCCTGTAGGTTCTTGTCAACGGCCCAAGTCAGTATCTGTCCACCAACCCATTTTATCAACTATTCCTCACCCCGCTTGTCTCCTGGTCACTTTTCCCCAACCCAATTCCTCTCCACCTTACCATGCAACAGAAGCAAAAACAGACAAGCATTCACTGAGTAGGATTCAACTTGTGGTGACACCGTGAGTCGCAGAATACAACTTGTGGAACAGAGTACAACTGCTCCCAGTGCCGGAATTGCAGACGCCGTCCCTCCCAGACAGAGGAGAGCACTGAGGGCATGCCACAGAGTGGCGGGGGAGCAGAGGATGGAGGGCTTGAGGGAGAGTCAAGGATAGATTTGGGGGCCAGGGTGTGGAACCCCATTGGACTCAACAGGAGGTTACTCCCAGAGGTCAACAAATGGACCTTGAACTATTTACAGGTCTTGCTTTGTTGTTATTACTATTATTTATCTATCTGGGGAAAAAAGAATAGAACTGCTCCACAGAGGTCTCTTGGTTACAATCCTCACAGAAGCAGATCACCGGGCCTCTCTCTGCCCCATGCCTCTGGGTGAGTTTGAACAAGCAACCTTAAGTTAGTAGTCACCTACGAACCCTTTATGCCACCCAGGGACCTGCCCCCAATCCAGCACAGGAGTATTCAACTAATCCTCGTGTCTACCTGCCTTCTGACACCAGGAAGAGCCGAGCTGCAATGAAGCCATTCCCTGAATCTAAATGAGTCCACACCTCCTCCAGGAAGCGCCCTGACCTCTCCGGCTCCCCTCAGGTCCCCCATCCTGTGATCTTGCTCACTCCACTGGGGAGCCCAATCAGTGCTGAGCTCCCTGGCAGTGCCCAATAAATCTAGGGATCAATGAAAGAATACATGGATTGCATGGGGTGACCTCATCCACCCCTGGCTTCCTCTTTCCCATCCTTGCCTCCTGCCCCTTCCTGGTCTCAAACAAACACCTTTGCTGACGCTGACATCTGGCCTCCCAAATCTCCAGGAAGCCCGCACACCGCACACAATGAGGCGCCTGCATCCCATCTGAGTCAGTGTGTATTGGGGGGGGGGGGGGGGGGGGGGGGGGGGGGGGGGAGAAGGGGGTGGTGCTGGAGGTTGAGCCCAAATCCAGGTGGCTGTCGAGGCTCCCCACTGTGAGGGGAGGATGCCCTGGGACACAGGCGTCAGGTGGGTGGAAAGTCCTTCTTCCAAGGCAGAAAACAACCACCGCGCCAACCCCACGAGCTCCCAGCTCATTCCCTGCTCCGGGCTCCTGCTCGCCCGCCGCGCCCCTCCCGCTAAGGGGAAACAGATGCTGTGGTTACTTGCGGTGCCTCAGTGTGCTCTGGCTCCCATTAAGGCTCCGAGTGGGGACAACGAGTGATTTGCCGGGTCGTCAGCAGCAGCCGAAGGGGGGCAGGTACCCTCATGCCCACTGCCCCCAGCACTGACAGCGTCAGGGCGAAAGCTGCCTGGGCTCAGGCCACGGTGTCCGGCAGGAGCTGCCTGGAGACGGATAGGCCCAGACAGCCCCGAGGGTTCCCACGACTCACAGGGGTTGGGGAGTGAACACCCCAGAGACTGGGCCAGGGGCGGGGGGCGGGGAGAGAACCACAGAGGGAGATCAGAGGAGCCAGGGGACCCTGGGGGTGTAGCTGGAGCCTCCCTCTTGCCCCCGCCCCCTAGAACCTGACTCAGACAGCCCCAGAGCACCCCCACTGAGCACAACGAGGGGTGGTCCACCCCCTCTTCTCCCTGGGGTGCCCCAGTCGTTAACATCGGATGGTTTGGACAAGCCCCAGCCCTGCCGCTGGGTTGCTGTGACCCTGGGCAGTGTCCTTTAAGCCTCAGTTTCCCCATCCCTGAAATGAGAGTAGCATTTCTTCATGAGGCCTGCAGGAGTTAAGCGCCCCAGCGCAGTGCCTGGCACACTGCAGTGCCTGGCACACTGCGGGCTGCCGTGTGCTTGGTTCCGTTCGTGTTTCTACAAGTCCCTGAGGAGGTCAGCAGAGACCCAGGTGGCACAAGCAGTTTTCTTTCAGCTCTGTGAATGGGAAGGTGGGTAGTGCAAGCCTACCTGCTGCACAGAGGCAGAAAGGCCTGGCGATGTGCTACCATAGCGGACACAGCCAGGAAACGCCTGCCGGGAGCAGGGGCCTCCTGGGGAGCAGATGGGGCCGCCCTGAGCCAGGATCCACTGCACAGCAGTGGGTTTGGGTTTGGGGTTTGGTGTTGGTGATGGGTGGGAGGGTCTTGGCCCACCCGTAACCAGCAACAGCAGCCTCTGGGAAGAACTCTGACCACCCATCCTCCCCAACCTCCAAATGCCCTCCTCCCAGCCATACCCCCAGAGGCGAGAGGAGCAAGGAGCCCCGATTCTAGTCAGAAACCCCGAGTTGACACCAGGCACAGTATGGACACTGCTGATTGACCCGGCCGTGCCAAGCTGCTGCTGGTGCCTGAGCTGCCCCTGCCTGCTGGTCTTCACTGCACAGACCACAGAGTCGAGCCTCCGGGAGAGGTGGGCCAGGCCACCCGGGGAGCAGGTGGAAGAGCCACGTTTGTACCACAAGATGGTCCATGCTCTCTCCTCCATAGCAGAGTGGGTCATGGTCCCTGGTGGCGGGGTGCTGGGGCGAGGGGAGGGACACACGCTTGGAAATGTCAAGTGTCCAGGGCTCCTCTCTGTGCCTCCAGCATCAGAGTCTCCGTGAGTGGGAGCCAGCAGTCCCCCGTTCCAACGAACTCCAGACTCCTGCCTGGTTCCACCCACAGCTTAGACACTGGGTCCCAGACAGGGGAGACTCTGCAGTTCTGCCGGGGGACTTGCTCCCACTCTTCTCCTGGGACCCAGGGCCTAAGCCTGGGGGGGGGAGCACCAGGGTGGGGAGACAAGCTGTGGGGCCAAGGGGACCCAGTTCCTCTGCTCTCTGGGGGGCTAAAGGAAAGTGGGGGGATCAAGGCCCAGAGGCGCCATCAACCAAGGGTGGAGGCTGACAGGTGTGCAGGATGCCCTTTTAGACTGCAGCACAGGTTAGGGGGGCTCTCCCCACCGTGACACGGGCCCCAGCTGCCCCTGGGGGTTGTGGTAGTCACCCCAGGCTCCTCAAGGCACAGGCAGGGGAGAGGGACGGACATCACAGCAGGCTTAGCGCAGCCCCCACTGGTGGGCCCTGGGCCACCACAGCCTAAGCAGGAGTGGGGGAGGGGCCTGAGGAGACGCCCCACCAGGTGCACACAGCCCCAGCGCCTTACTGACCACACCTCACCTGCCCAGACAACAGCAGAGAGAAGGGACCCGGGCCAGGGTCAGGATGTTGTCCCCCAGGCTCTCTGGCTCCTGCTCTCTAGGGACATGGCCTGGCTTTGGGGGTGGGGTACTGAGGTGCCCCGCTCTGGGCTGGGCCCAGAGGCCCACAAGAACCACCAGGCTCCCCGCAGCGCCCCAGCCTCCAAAGACCAAGGCCCAGCAAGTCCAGGGAGCACAGAGTCTGAGAGTGAAGGGGCATGCAGCCCCCGCAGCCTCCAGAACCCCGCACGCACCCCGCCTGGTCTGTCTCCTCATGTCTGCAAACAAGGCAAACACCCTCCTGTCGCTGGAGCCTCACCCAGACCGCTGCGCAGCCTCAGGCTCTCCTCGGACCATCGCTTTGGCCCTGGAGCCACAGCTCCAGCGACAAGCAGAGAGAGCCTCCTGTTCCCAGACCCCACCTGCGCCTGAGGCCTGGGAGCAGGGCCCTGGCCACACAAACCGGAGCCAGGGTCCCTACCTGTGGAACTGCTGGGCCAACAGCAGCAGCCAGACCAACGTGGCCTAGAGCCCACTGCAGCCGACCATCCTCGCTACAGCATCCCCACATGCATGCCTCCCACCCCGGCCCGGACCTCCAAGGGTAGGCCGGATCCTGGCGCCTCCCCCTGGTGGCCTAGTGGTAACTCACCACCATGTGGACTGCAAGCCCGAAGGTCAGTGGTTGAAGCCACCAGCCGCCCCAAAGGGAGGAAGAGGGAGCTCTCGACTCCCCCAGACAGCTGTAGTCTCAGGAGCCCACAGAGACGGTTTTCCCCTGTCCTCTGGGCTTGCTGTGAGTTGGCCTCGACTTGATGGCAGCGGGGATGAGCAGCCAAGGCCCTCGGATGCCCCTCAGACTCCAGGCCTGCTCTTTCCTGGCCAGTCTCACTGACAGGCTTGAAGTCGCTGGTCGTGCGAGCGCTGAAGTACCCAGCCCTGAGGTTGGTGTTTCAAACCCACCCAGAGGAACGTTGGAAGAAAGGCCGGGCGATCTGCGTCTGAGCAGTCACACTTCCAGAAACCCGGGGGAGCAGCTAAGACCTGCACATGGAGTCCACACGGCAGAACAACCGACAGGAATAGTGTGTGTGTATTGTGCGTTGCTAGAAATCTCTCTCATCCCCCAGACTGGATGTGAACTGGACTGAGCGCACCTAGCTCCCGAGGCAGCCTGAGCCCTGGAACACTTGCCAGAAGAACAGATGGCTCCAAGGAAGGACTCTTCCCCTGGCCACACCCTGGCCTGCGGCACGGTGACCTGGAGGACAGGACATGGCCCGAGGCCCAATGAGGTGGGAAAATCCAAAAGAGCCCCTCTTGCTGCCGGGAATGCCAGGTCAGCCCTGAGCCATCCCCACCACGGCTCAACAAGGAGGACTTCCTGATGGAGGTGACCAGAAGCAGGGAATTCCAGCCTCCAACCCTGCTTCCTGCTCCTCGGCTGTCTCCAGGGAGGGAACTCCGGCAGAAGAGAAGTCATGTCTGGGTCATGCGCCATCGTGGCACTCCCCGACTCACCCACCGCTGGCTGCGTGTAACCTGTCCACCACCAGCTGTGACTCATGACCTGTGAGCCTCGCTTGGCCCCAGATTGGAGAACAGACATTACAGTAAAGGTTACTGACCACGCTGACGTGCAGAGCACCTCCCCCACTGCCAAGGCCAGAGCACGGATTCACCACCGGGGTTGGAGGCCGGCAAAGGCAGCCAGGGGCTTGGTCCTGCCCAGAGGCAGAGGAGTGGCCCACACGGCTGGCCTCCCTCTCCAGAGATGCCCCCTTCCTCGGAGAGTAGGTTGCACCCAGGCACACACGCACCTCAGGCCAGGCAATGGGGCTAGGGACCTGGGCCCTGCCACCCCTGCCCCAAAGGAAAGCCAAACAAATGCTCTTCTGCCCGACCAGGGTGAGCTGCAGGGAGAAAGGGGAAGTGGCTACCGGGCCCCCACCCTCCCTCACCCCTGGTGCAGGACACTGGGAAGAGTGGTGACTGAGAATGTGACCACCATGGGCAGCGCCGGCGCCAGCAGAAATCCCCAGGCCGCCAGGACCCTGCCCAGACGCATCTGCTGACCAGGCCACTGAGTAAGGGCCGAGGACTGAGGTCATGCTCTGACCACACTCTCTTCCCCTGCAGGTCCCTCGGGCCATCCCCATCCCACCCCGTCAGGCCTGGGAGGTCCAGGGCCGTCCACCCGGCTGGGAGGGCTTGGTGGGATGCGACGCACGGGCAGGGTTTGGCTGGGAGCCTGTGTGGTGCTCCTGGTACAACCTGCAGAGTGTTCTGGGCCTCCGTTTCCCCCCCATGACATGGGCCTAACACTCACTGCCTTCTCGGTTAATAAGAACACTGACCCAGTCGGCAGAAGGGGTGGAGTGGTGCCAAGCAATGTCACTGCTCCTAAGAGCTCCAGGGAGGACTAGGAAACAGCAGAGAAGAATTAAGACCTCCAAGAAGGCCAGGGTTGCTGGAGGCAAAGGCTCAGGCAGGTCCCCCGCCTACCCTTTGTCAATGGCCAACTAACAAAACAAGACTTAAAGGCTGGAAGTTACACACGCTGCCATTCAGCAGTAAGCAACACGTCCACATGGAAGAAGCACAGGGCCAGTGCAATAATGAGCAGTCACAGGGACCTGGTAAAAGGCATCAGCAGACACATAACAAACAAAAACATGTTGAGAATGAGGGGGGTTGGAGCAGAGATCCAAAGCCCATCAGTAGACAGTGGAACAGTCTCCCTGCAGAGGGGCCACAGGGAAGGGATGTGTCACCAGGGTGCAGTATAGCATCGATGAAGCATACTATGTTCCTCTGGTTCCTTGAGGCTTCCTCAACCCCCCCCCCCCACTCCCACGACCCAGTGCTTCTTCCCAATTCACACTAGACCAGAACATGTACACAGGTCTATAGATAAGGGATGATAACTCACGACACACAGAATCCAGGAGCAGGAGTGGGAATAGTGATATGAGAAAGGTAGGGGGAAGAGGGGGAGAGGAAGGGCAAAGAGGGAACTGCTATGCCCTTCTCCAGGAGAGAGAACAACAGAAAACATGGGGGAAGGGAGACAGCGGTCAGTGTGAGAGATGAAAATAATAACAATGGGGCTGAGCCCCGGTGGCGTAGTGGTTGTGCGCGGGACTGCTGCCCACTGGGATGGAGGTTCAATTCCAGCTCACAGGAACAAAGGCTGGGCCTCCTACTCCCACCACCAGAGGGCAGTGATGCCCCCCAAAAAAAGAAAGAAAATAATAACAATGTACAATCTATCGGGATGGGGGGCTGAAGGGGGGAGGGAAAAAGAGCTGATACCAAGGACTCAAGAGAAAGTCAATGTCTAGAAAAGAATGAAGGCAACATGTGTAGAAACTTGCCTGATTCAGTTGAAGTGTGGACGGTGAGAACAGTTGTACGAACCCCCAATAAAATGATTCAAACAAAAGAAAGAAAGAAAATCAAGAGGCAATGGGGCAGACATTGATACCCTACACCCATTCTTCTCTTCTCCTCCAGACTTGGCTAGTGTCACTGTGGAATAAAGACTAGGCTGTCTGGCATTCCTTATAGGTAACCATGGCTGAGTGACGAAGCGTTTTCTGGCCAGTAAGACTTAGTCCCAACATGACACGTGTGAGACCCAGAAAGCTTTTTCTGGGGGCGGGGGGGGGGGGGGGGGGGGGGAGACATGCCCTATCATCTTACTGCGTTCCGCTGGTTGGAGCCTCAACCGTTACCTTGGACACTGCGGCCACCTTGGACCGGGAGATCAGACCTGGCAGATGAGCAAGACAGGCGGGGCCCCGGCCCCTGCCATCACGCCACCAACAAGCCAGCCCTGGAGGGTTTGCCTCGGGACTCCGAGCACATGAGCAAACGCTACTCTCGGCTCTTACCCACCCAAACTTCACTATCGTTGCTACAGGCCCCTCCGCAAGTGGCATCTACCGAAGACGCAACCGACAAAACGGGAAAAGAAGTCTTCTCCGTGGGAGCCCTTTCCTCGGACATCCCGGTGAGGCCGAGAGAGTCCTGTTGGGGGAGCTGGACATAGATGGGTAGGTGGATAGATGGATGGCTGAAGGATATAAATGGGGAGATGACAGATAAAAGGAGCTGGAAGAATGAATGGATAGATGATGGATGGATGGAGGAAGGGAGGGAGGGAGGGAAGGAAGGAGGGAGGGAGGGAATGCATTGGGGCATGTGGTAAATAGCTAACAACAAATAAACAAACCAAACTCCATGTCCTGGAGTTGCTTCTGACTCACAGTCGCTCGGTGGGTAAGGGCCCAGGCTGCTAACCGCAGCTCGGCAGTGATCAGCCACCAGTCACGCTGCAGGAGAACAATGGACTCTCTGCTCCTGAAAGGACTTGGCAGCCTCAGAAACCCAGAGAGGCAGCTCTGCCCTGATTATAGCATAGCTGTGGGTTGAAATGAACTCTGTGGTGGTGGGTTTTTATGAGAGAAATCTAGAGAGGAGGATCCCATTAGGGAAATTTCCAGGTGACGGGCAGGCTGGGCTGAGCATCTCTGGAGCTCACTGTCTGTGTCTGTGCTTTGGAAATGGGCCTGCCCACCTCCGTGCTGGGGATCAGTATACAGTGATTTTAAACACCCGCCAAAGATCAGTGTGCCGTTGACACCAACATGATCCTAGCCAGACCTGCCCCCCTCATTCGCTCTCTAAACCACTCTGTGGGGGGGATTCTGACTCAAGAACCCCCCCCCCCCGCCCCCGTAGAGGACAGAGTAGAAACGCTTCTTAGGTAAAGTGACCAGGTTTTAAGCGGGACACCATGTACCGGGGTGGGGAGTGGAGGAACTCTTGATTAAAAATTTGGTCTATATGGAGCAACAAAAATTTTCATAGAATGCAAAAATAGTATTGTAATATATTTATTTTAATTTTAAAACTCCGCGGGACGTTGTTAAATTGTTAAAAAGCAGGGCGTCTGGTCACTTTATTGGGGTGTCTGAGACTGTGACTCTGCACAGAAGCAGGCAGCCTCATCTCTCTCCCAGGGAGAAATTGGTGGCTTTGAGGGGCTGACCTCTCAGTTAACAGCCCAGCCCTTAACTCAGGGTTCCCAGGGCCCCTTTCAGCTGTGAGGATGGGTCAACAATAGAACGCCCCACACCGTTGTCAGGAGAGCTCTGCCATGTGCCCGTAGCAGGGCCTGTCAGGCACAGCGCAAGTGCTCAGAAAGCAGTACTCCTTTTTGATAGCCTGGGAGATACAGAATACAAGGGCTCTTTCCCCACACACCTCCCCAAGACAACAGCAGCCACTCTTGAAAGCCTAAGGCTCAGGCAATGCAATGCCCTTGGAGAACCATGCCTTCCACCCGCATCACGGTCCCAAGGACAGAGCGTGGGAGACTTGTCAAGATGCGGGGGCCAAAGTTTCACCTGCTATCTCAGCACCCCGAGACACACTTGACAGGACGGCTGCAGGCCAGGTCCCAGCCCAACCCTCTCCTCCTGGGCCTGACGCGGCTGTCGGCAGGTCCTGGTGTGATCACAGGAGGCCAGCAAGAGGCCAGATGGAGGGGGTACCAGCCTCGTGCGGAAGGAAGAGAGCTTGGTTCATCTGGAGAAGAGGAGCCTCAGGTGAGTGGTTAGCTGAGGTCATTTACAAAGGAAGGCCTCTGGCTGGCTGGCTGGCTGCCCTGCTGTGGTGTGTGTTGCTGTGATGCGGGCAGCGGTGTCACTGGTATTTCACATGGCAGCAGCATCACCCACGCGTGGACGGTTTCAGCAGAACCTCCAGACGAACAACAAAGAGGAAGGACTCTGACCCTCAGTTGTCCTCTGCACAACTTCAAGGCCCTCTCAAGTGCTGAGGGCACAGGAAGCTGGGCGTTG
This sequence comes from Nesogale talazaci, assembly GCA_004026705.1. Lineage (NCBI taxonomy): Eukaryota > Metazoa > Chordata > Mammalia > Afrosoricida > Tenrecidae > Nesogale > Nesogale talazaci. Next base: position 19,881 of record PVJH01021217.1, read on the forward strand.
TCGGAGACGGGTCTCTCCAGTCCAGGGGCCCTCAGAATGTGTGTGGCTCCGAGGAGCTGATTTCATGGAGGGAGTCCACCAGGAGCTCCCAAGTCCAGGACAGCCTGTGGGAGCAGAGCCTCTGGGGTCTTCTGCTGAGGTGCCATTGAGAGAGCCATTGCCTCGCCTTCAAACGATCACAACTCAGACGGCGCCAAGTGTGAAATCTGAAAAATGGGAAGTGGTCAAAAATGAAATGGAGATCAATGTGCGAGACATTAGTGAGCTGAAGCAGACTGGTCTTGGCCACTTTGAATCAGAAAGTCATGGATGGATGGATGGATGGATGGATGGATGGATGGATGGATGGATGGATGGATGGACGGATGGACAATGATGGATGGAAAGTCAGGATAGCAATTAGTCAAACATATGCACCAACCACAAAAGCTAGGGATGAGGAAATTGAAGAACTCTGCCAACAATTTCAATCAGAAAACGATCAAACATGCCATCGTGACACATTGATAGTTATTGGTGATCGGAATGCAAAAGTTGGACGCGAAGAGGAATGGGAGCTGGAAAATACAGATTCGGTGAAAGAAACAAAACTGGAGCCCGCAGTAGCGGTGGGGGGGCGGGCGGCGGAGGGGGGGCGCGAGAGGAGGCTGTGTGCTTCCTGACCAATGTGCAGCCTCGGGAACACTGTCCCAGGTCTCTGTGAGCTGCAATCAGTTCAACGGCAGTGGGTTTGGGTTTGGGACAAGTGACCTACCTCTGTGCTGTGTTTCCCTTTTGTTTTAAAAGGAGCACAATGAGGCCAGGGGGCTTCTGGGAGGATTGACTCTGTGAGCATCCAGGACAGGCTTCATAAGTGTGCCACAGCATCTGGGCAGAGATGGGACTGAAAGTGTCGCTCAGAGTTCTTAAGTCTAGAATTCCAGGGCACCGCCATCCTGCTATCACTGACTCTGGCCCCGAATCAGAGGCACATGTCCGCTGAGTTCCAGCCCAGCACCTGGACCTAGCCTAGCCTGCAGCCCCCGCCCATCACTTCCAGAAGAGGGGTTGACCTTGCCCATCATATGCCTCTGGCCCGCAGGCAGCTGGGACAACTGTGTCTGACCTCTGGTTCCATGCCCTCACCTGGAGCCAGAGCAGCGGGAGCCTCTCCAGCTGATGCCTCACACCTACGGTCCCCTGACAATGTCACATGCTATGAAGCTGACAGGACCAGCACAGGCCCCAGATGCCAACACAAACACCATTCCTGTAGAGGGAGGAGTCCTGGGGGTTATTTTTAACCTGTTGGTCAGAGGCCACAGCTCTGGCCCTAAAGGCCTGGGGCTACAAGCTCTGCAGGATGGAGGGCAGCAAGCTGTCAAGTTCTGCCTTAGTGATTCTCAAGGACATTGGGCTTCAGAGGCCCCAGGCCACACCCCACCTTGATGGACAGGGAGACACAGATCAGAGTGTGCCTGGGTCTTGCCCACGGAAAAGCAAAGCTGTTCATCGTACACTCGCCCTAGGATTCAGACTCTCCAGCCTTTGACCCTCAGTCTGAGAAGAGGCCCAAGGTCACACCTAGGGCTAACCTGGTCATTTCAAGGCCACATCCAAAGGGTCACCTCTCTCCAACCCCTGCCCTCTCCCCACTCCCACCACTTCAAAGTGAGGCCTTAGCCTGGGCTCCCCAGATGCCCAAGCAGTGCCCCCTGGAGGCCAGCAGCCACCGTGGCCAGCGCAGCAGGCAGCGCCGTCATGGCTAGAGGCCCAAGCGTGGACGTGCAGGCCGAGGAGTGCCTGCGTGGGGGGAGTAGGGCCGCGCTTCTGCCAAGGCTGCTGCTGAGCCTAGCCGCCAGAGGCGGGGTGGGTGAAGACAATGGGTCCTACAGCCCGGCCTCCTGGCCTTGGCCCCCTGAGCCGGGCAGGCAGCTGCCGGCCGGAGCAGCCGCCTCCACTGGCCCCTCACGTCGCCCACGTCCTGCCTGCTGGGTGGCCCTTATCACTGGTACGTGCCAGAAACCTAAGTGCCCCTGGCCGGCCTGCCCTCTGCAGTAGGGGAGAGCAGGGAACCTCCAGTAGGGTAGGCGCTCCCCTGGCCTTGATTATTCCTTGGGGAGTCTCCCATCCGCCTGAAAGATCTCAGTTCCATCTTGCCAAGTCCCCACTCCCAGCTGCTCTTCCCCCTTGGGCGGCCCCAGTTTGGGTGGGGGAAAAGGGAGGCAGCCTACCTCTCAGTGTGATTCACTCTGGGCTACCGGCCCACAGGCAAGCCTATAGGGAAAGTGGTCTTCTTTTAAACTGATCCTGAACGCAGGGAGACGGGGACCCAAGGCGAGTGAGTCCCTTACCCACACACACAGAGCCAGTGGGGACTGAATCAGGACTCGAACCCAGGCAGGCAGACTTGAGATGAACTCTATGGGAGCAGAGGTGAGGCTGGGCTGGGCAGTGCTCAGCCTCCTGCCCCAACGGGATCGCGGGGTCTGAGGTCCTGCAGGCATGGGGGCAAGACCCAGGACACAAGTTTCTGCAGCTGGGGAGCAGGCACAGTGATGGAGCGAGAGAGGCACTCCAAGAACGCCGCTCCCAGCTCCAGGCAGTGCTCAGCATGGCCCTCCCTGGCCGCCAAAACCCGCCATCGCCATTGCTCCAAGACAGCCCCCACGGCCTGAGCCCAAGCCCATCTCTCCTGGGCTGAGCTACGGGGACCGTGGCATGTGGAGCCAGAGAGCACCCAGAGCAGGCCCACTCCACCCACCCAAGCACCTCCTTTCACCCTCCACGAACACACACACCCCCACACACACACCCGGTGCCTCTCCAGAGATGACTGCCTGCACTCCCGTCCACATCCACACCTGCCTGCAGGCACGCTCAGACCCTAAGCTCAGGAGCTGCCCTGGGGAGCCCCACACGCAGGTTCCTCAGGCCTCTGGACCTGCTTCCTCATTGTCAGTAGAGACCACCTTCCTACCTCAGTGCCTGATGCTTGCCCTGGGCACTGGGGCAACAGCCCTGAGAGTTTTAGTGGCTATGGCCTTGCAGACACGGGTAGGAAGGCCTTTCCTCTGAGGAGCCTCTGGATGTGGGAAGCACCAATCTTTCTGTCCACAGCGTCTGGGGACTCCATCTACACCCCCCGACTTATGAAAACAAAGCGAAACTACATCTCACACCCTGCTTCCCTGCTTAAAGACCATGTCACTGGGGCTCTGCTGGTCGATTAGAACTACATCGTGTGTGCGTGTGGGCAGAGAAGGGGGCTCCAGGGAAGCCAGGTCTGAGGACTTAGGAGAGCCTACCGCTGCCAGACAGGAAAAGCAAGGCTGAGGCCATCAGCCCTGCTGATCATGCTGCCAGTCTGCTGCCTCCCCAGTCTCTGGAAATGAAGTGACCACAGCAGAGGTGACACCGCACACGATGCGGGGCCAGACCGAGAGGGGAGCCACCGCATGTCATACCTCTTGGGATTAGGGAGGAAGTAACTTCATGGGGAAGACTCAGCCCCCGCCCCCAGAGGAACCCCCAGTCAGATGGGGGAGGCTCAGCCCCCGCCCCCAGAGGAACCCCAGCCTGATGGGGAAGACTTAGTTCCCACCCCCCAGAAGTCCCCCTCCCCCAGTCTGATGGGGAAGACTCAGCCCTGCCCTCGTCAAACTCTACCTCTGACGCATCAGACACAGCTCCTGCCCCGTCCAGTTCCCAGTCTGAGGAGGGAGACAGATCATGACCTCATCCACCTCCTATCTGAGGGGGAAAGAAAAGGGAATTTCTCTGAGGAACTCCAAAATCAACAGGCCACTCTTAACCACTTAAGGTGAATGAGTTAGTCTCTCCTCGCTGGTGGTATGGTGAGTCACGTATTGAGATGGTCACAGCCAGGTCAGCGGTTCGAACCCACCGGCCGCCCTGCAGGAGAAAGAGGGCACTTTGTGCTCCTGTAAGAGTCGCAGCCTTGGACACGTTCGGAGCGGGGAGGGGGGGAGATGAGGAGGTGATACCAAGGGCTCAAGTAGGAAGCAAATGTTTTGAGAATGATGAGGGCAACACATGTACACATGTGCTTGACATACAATCGGTAGATGGATGAAATGTGCTAAGAGTTGTACGAGCCTCCAATAAAATGGTTTTAAAAAAAAGAAAGAAAGAAAACTCCTCCTGCCCTCTGAGCCCGTGCTGTGCGTGGGCCTGGCTGGTGCCGTCATGGCCGCCCAGGAGGGTCACATCAGTGAGAGGCAAGGAGCACGAACCACTTCCTATAAGGACACCATCAGGAACCTCGTTGACTTCTGAGTTCCAGCATGTCCTACCTGCCAGAGCAAAACAAACAGGCCCGGGGCTGCTGGCCGGGGAGTGTTGAACAGCCCCCCACCCGCCATCGTGGTCTTCGTGAGTTAGAGGAGGCTTCCTGCTCCTGTGACGCTGACCGCCTCCATGGGTCACTGCGTTTCGGAATGAATGGGCCGGGGTCGATAAGAACAGGCGTACCCATCTGGCAGATGTCAGGCTTGCTGGAACCTCTCCAAGGAACAGCCACCACCCATCATTAAGCTGCCTTGCTCTCACCCTTAGGACTCAAAACCATAAAACATGTGTCAGAGTCAACTTCCATAGAAACATGTCTTAGACGGCTGATTGGTAAAACGTTTCCAACCGGAAAAAAATGGAAAAGAAAGAAAGGGGCGTTACAGGCAGGGGGAGTCTTCCCCAGCCTTGCTTCTGGAAGCCCGGAAGGTGGAAGTAGCTTTTACACGTTGTCCCGACGTGGCTGGACTCACGGCCCTGAGCAGCTGGGCCACATCTGGCTTCCAGACTTCTGCGTCTGAGCCGTGATTCAACGCAGCCTCAGGTTTGCCCGCCGAGGCGCCGACGTGAGCATCCAGCTGCCCACGTGCTCCCACACACATGCGCAGCCCTCACACACGCAGGGAGGGCGCCAGCGGGGCTGAGTCTGAACAGCACCCCTGCTTCTCCCTCAACCCTGAGGCCCACCCCAGCCCCTAATCCTCCTGTCCCCACTTCTGCAGACATGGGGGAGGGGGGTCCATGTCAGTCCTGAATCACCTATGACTCAGTCTCCCCCTGGAATCGTCACACTCTGTCTGCTTGAGACTCTACACGGGGGACTGTGAGCGTCAGCAGTGGGGGGGTGGGGGGGGGGTGGAGGGAGCAAGCCAGGAGCCTGAAGTCCCAGCCACACAGGGCTGCTGGGGATGGGCAACTTGCTGTGGTGCCTGGAAGTGTCCTCAGAAAACACCATCCCATGAAAGTTCCCTGAAAGCAGTGTGGTGTCCCCCCTCGCACTGGAACTCCCTGAGGGCAGGCCTGTATCTCCTCCAACCTAGTGAGAGCGGTCCCAAGAGCCGCGGCTGGGTCCCCTTCAGCATCCAGAGTGGAATGGCTGACACATCCCCCATCTAGAGTGCCAACAGAGGGTGATTCCCGTGGGGGGCAGGCCGTACTTCCCACGGAACCCCTTCGGAGAGGACAGTGGTACTCCCGTCCAAATCTCCCTCCATGAGCAAGCCTATTCCCGAGTTCCCGATCACCCTCAGAGTCCAAGCTCTCTGACGACGTCACCGTGGTGGCTGGGTCCCGTAGAGCCCAGGGAGGGCTGGAGAGGGGCATCGGGTTGGGTGAAGTCCAGCCAAGAAAGCTAGAGTTTTCTAACAGTAGCTCATGTTCCAACATCCCCTACCTGTAGCTGGAGAACTCTGCCAGGCCAGGTCCCCCAGATCTCCAGTTTGGGGGTCAACAAGCCTGTGACCTACAAGGGGTAGAAGGGAGTGAAGAGGAGCCCAGGCCAGGCAGGCCCTGCCCCACAGTCCATACCCACACCAGAAGTGGCTCCCCAGGCCCCTCAGCTCTCCCTTCTCCTGATCTCCAGCACCTGTGTGAGAAGAGGACAGAGCCCCCCTGCCTCCCCAGGTCACTCCGCAGGACTCCAAGTGCCTGTATGTAAAGGAAACAGGAAGCAGTCTGGACAGGCCTGGGAATCCCTGCCCACTCCCTTAGTCACCCTCAGTTTCAGGAGTGAAAGCACCTCTGCTTGGCCCAGAACTCCCATTCCTTCCTGTCTCCTCATCAGACACCTCTCACAGAGAAATGACCACGGGGCTAGCCTGGTGGGGCCCCCACCGAAGCAAAGACTTCCGGTCCCTCTGCACTTCACTGAGACCCTCACCTCCACGCTGACTCAGAGCCAAGAGAGCCGGGCATTGCCGTGGTGGGCAGGGCCCTGAGACAGCCAGCCCACTGCAAAGATGGGAAAACTGAGGCCTGGGACTGCTGCAGATCCACCCTGGAGACTCAGAGCCCCAGGGCCTCCGCTCTGCCCGGGTCAGGGTGATGTCCCTCAACTCCCCTAGGTCGGGGCAGAGCTCAACTTTCCTGCAGAAGGCAGACTGACGGAGGGGAAGGAAATGAGCTCAGGACAGTGCCTGGGCTGGCCCTGGGGTGAGGCGGCAGCACAGGGGGTGAAGGGTGGAGGCAGGGTGGCCCTTATGTGTTTCCTGCTCCAGCCCTGGAGAATCCACAGAAGCTCCAGAGCTGCCTTCTCTTCATCGACCGCTTCCGTCCACCTTGTTCTGTCCACACCCCTACCCTCTGCCTGACCGGGCCAGCTCCAGGACCTCCTTGCTTGGTCATAAGCCCCAGGCTTGGTTCCTGACAGTCCAGACTCCCAATGCCTGAAGAGCGAGGGTCTAGGGTGGCCCTGCATAGCTCCCCTGGGGATGTCTCCAGAGCCTGGTGCAGGAACCCTCTCCCCCAGCTAGCAGATAGGCCGGGGGAAGTCCATGCATTGTCCTGTGCAAGAACCCAAGGCATCCAGGGTCCCCGACCTCGGGTTCCCCTCACTATCACCCTTCACCCTGCTCTCTTTCAAGAACAAAAGCCCCTTGCTCGAGTCAGAGGTCTGAGCACAGACTTGTCCCTGAGAGAACCATGTCCCATCAGTCTCCACTCACCCTCGCCTACCTCTCCTTACATGAGTCATCTCCCCCAGCTCTCGCATGCCCGGCAGAGCTGAGACCCACAGAGGGAAACCAGCGTGCCCTGATCCAGGGAAGGGGCCCGACAGAAGCAGCGAAAAGGGGCAATGGCCTAGCTTGCCGCTGAATTCCAGGAACTCACCAAAATGACCCTCTAGCACCGATCGCTGCTGTCGCTGATGACACTCCTCAAAGCCGAGGACTTGTGAGCTCTGCTTTCCGCTGGGTGGGTGCGGTCGTGGCCTCTCCCTTCGGGGACACCAACACTGGCCGCAGCCAACTCTGCGGTCGAAAGAGTTGTCATACGTCCAGCCTTCAAGTTCTCAATGTAAGGGGGGTCTACCCCCAGTCCAAGAGTCCAGTCCTTGGCCTCGCTGCACACATCGCTATGTGCTCTTTATTGATTGATTTTTGAGCTGCTTTAGGAGGGAGGGAAACAAGACCAGAGTGAGCCTTCATCCATTGCTGGCGGGACCACACAAAGGCACAGCCAGGGTGGAAGACAAAGAGGTCACGTGGAATGACCATACGCAGTGGATGCCCGAGAGGGTTGGCAGCAGAGACGCAGACAGAAACCAGCCCATTGACATTGACTCGTCTGCCCGTGGAGGGCTGGGCTGTTTGCCCCGGGCAGCTCTTGTGGAACAACCTGACTGCCCGTCGTCGTCGTCGTCGTCGTCGTCGTCGTCGTCGTCGTCAGATGAAGGAACAGATGGCTTGGGCACATCCACGCCATGGTGCAGGACTCGGCCATGGAGGGAATGGCGGTCCTCCACAGGCCAGAGCGGGGAGTCTTGAAAGTGCCGTGCTGAGGGAGCTCCGCCAGCCAACAGAAGGAACACAGGGCATGGCATGATGACAGGAACTGCCGAGAATGGTTAAGGGGCGAGAGCAGCAGTTCTCAATCTGTGGGTCGTGACCCCATTGGGGGGGTCAAATGACCTTTTCACAGGGGTCACCTCAGACCATCAGAAAACACCTATTTCCCATGGTCTCAGGAACCACCCAAGACATGGCTCCTCTATCGCTCCAGGTGGGTCTGCCCACATGCAGCTATGCCCACATATGAGTGCCCAGCGTGACGCTACACCATGCTTCAAGACAACATGTCATTGATTTGTCATTAGAAATAAACATTTCGGGCTGAGCCCCGGTGGCGTAGTGGTTGTGCGCGGGACTGCGGCCCACTGGGATGGAGGTTCAATTCCGGCTCCCAGGAGCAAAGACTGGGCCTCCTACTCCCACCACCTGAGGGCAGTGATGCCAAAAAAAAAAAAAAAAGAAATAAACATTTCGACTGTGGCCCACTGGGACGGAGGTTCAATTCCAGCAGTGGGGCTGGGCCTCCTACTCCCACCACTGGAGAGCAGTGATGCCCAAAAAAGAAATAAACATTTCACAATATAGAATGACATGTTGTTTTTGTAATGAATCACTATGCTTTCACGAAATTCAATTTGTAACAATGAAAATACATCCTGCGTGTCAGATATTTACATGATGATTCATAATAGCAAAATAACAGAGATGAAGTAGCAAAAATAATGTTATGGTGGGGGGTCACCATCACATGAGGACCTGTGTGAAAGGGTCACGGCGTGAGGAAGGTTGAGAACCCCTGGTCCAGAGATCAACGTGTGTTACTGGTTACTTAGGAGTGACAGGAAAGCCTGAAGATGGGGGTTTATGACGTAAGGGAACACTGAGGGTCTGCTAGAGGTGATGGGAAATGTCATAGATCGTGGTGAAGGCCAAACAGCAGGATGTTGTCAATGTCACTAAAGTGGACAGGTGGAAAATATTGAAATGGCAAATAAATTGGTACGTATCTGTTTCCTGCTGTTTTTAAATAATCAAGGTCTGGATACGTTCCAAAGCTAATCAACTGAAAGTATACTTCCACAGTGCCTTACCTCGCTCACAGCAAGCTGTGACTGGTGAATCCCTGACATCTTTAAGGCAGGGCAGACAGGCCCTCAGACTGATAGTGACATGCTCTCATTAAAGAGTGCGTTCAAATACCAACCACTGGGCACCAGTTCCAGGGCTCCTAGTCCAGCAGGTCAGAGAAATCCTCCATGCTAGTTTTCTGATAGGCTCCAGGGGTCTCTTGTCTGCCCTCCAGTCAATCTAAAGGTTGATGGTTCAAAACCACCCAGTGGCACTGGGGAAGAAAGACTCTGCTTCAACACAGATCACACCAAGAAAGCCTGCAGAAGCAGTTTTCTCTGTCACTCCCAGGGTTACCAGGAGTCCCGATAGTTTCCTGAGCCTTTGGTTTGGCGTGGGGAGTTGGACAGCCTGGTGCAGGAGGCGGCTGCTGCCAGAAGATGAGCCGAAAGTCATGGAGCAGCACTGTGGTGGCTGAGTGCCTACACGTTGGGCAGAGAAGTGGGAGCCCAGCCTCTGGAAACCACCAGAAAGAAGGAGGCCTTCTGTTCCAGGAAACAGTCCGTCTTGGGCACCCGCAGGGGCAGTTCAACCCTGTCCATCAGGTCCCAGGGAGTTGGCATCGACTCGATGGCAGGGAGTGTGGTTTTGCTTTGGTCCAGAAATGTCCTTCCTTCTTCCGCTTGCTTTCCCCCTGGACAGTGAGCATCGACGCACCAACATCAACCCTGCCCTTTTCAACCGCGGCCTCCTGCACGTGGACACTTCATAACGTGTTTCACTTACCTCCTGCTGGTGGGTAGGCCCTGCTCAGTGTTTCTGAGACACTCAGTGCACGCAGAACACTTGTACACCACACTGGGGACAGCACATCGGTGGGGTAAAACCCCGTCCCTGAACTGAAGGTTTATAGATGAATTCTTCTCCTGTCTAGTGCCAGTTCCCTTCCCAAGCGCAGCTGCCCTCCCACAACAAGGCAGATGCCTGTGTCCACTCAGGGAGGTCTTCATTTCCTCACTCCCACCAAGCTGCTGAGTGGCCATGGCTGCCCCTCTAAGAAGAGCCTGAGTGGTGCAGTGGTTAAGGGCAGAGCTGCAGGGTCCCCAGTTCAAGTTCCCCAGCAGCTCCACAGAAGACCAGACTTGGAGACTTGCTCCTGTAGAGAACACAGCCTGACATGGAAGGGCAGGTAAAGCCAGCGTGTGGGATAACACTGATGAGACGTGTGTTGATCCTCTGGTTCTTTTGTGTTTCCTCCCCTTACTATCGTGGCCTTTGTTTCACCTCATTAATCTTTTAGACCTGCGCATGTTCATTTACATCATTAAGAGCATTTGATACATGAAAGCCAAGGAAGAGAACCCTTCGGAAATAGTCATGGGAGTTATGATTCCCTGAGGGTACAGGAAGAGAGGTGGGGGAGGGGGGGCTGATAGCAATGATGACTATATAACCCCACTCGAAGGGAACAAATAACAGAATTTTGGGTGAATAGATAGCTTGAATGGTGTAAGAAATGGAAAATCTAATAATAATATATAACAAAATAATAAAGGTTCGGGGGGAGGGGATAAAGGGAAGCTGAGATCAAAGAGTTCAAAAAGAAAGAAAAGTCTTGAAACTGATGGTGGTAGCAATTGTACAATTATGCTTGATCGAACTGAATTATGGATTGCTATGATATCTGTAAGAGCTCCCAATAAAATGATTGATTTTACCAAGAGGAAATAGGGCCTGGGACACCCTCCAGAGAAGGGACCCTCAGTTATGCTTAAAGAGCTGCTATGGGTTGGAACGCACTTGGCAGCACACGACATTAACGTCAGAAGATGATGGAATACAGCCCTGATGTCAGTCATCGAAAATCCCCTCAGCTCTGCTCTGGCACGCACGCGGTCTCTGTGTGTGGACGTCCACTGGGCCGCAGCGAGGGGGGGTGGTATATGCCTGTTCGTGAGCTTGGCCCATGGGTTTGGCTTGGTTTTTTTAATGACTCAGAAGTTGATCTGTCATAAATGTTGCAAAGGTGCTCTGAGGGTGCAGTAGGTGGGCACTGGGCTGTGGACCACAGGTCAGCAGTTTGAAACCACCAGCCGTTCCTCAGGAGAAAAACGAGGCTTCCTACTCCTTAAAGAGTTACAGGCTCAGAAACCCAGTCTAAATGGTCACTGAGAGTTGGAACTAACTCGATGGTAGTGAGTTTGATTTTTTTTTTTTTGGAAGAAGGGGGGCATGTGTTGAAAATCTCTTGTTCTTTGCCTTTAAAAGACAGTCGGATAGCCTACACACATACTGCCGTGAATGCACCCATCTCAGTTATGGTGCCTTAAATACTGGCCTAGATTTAAGAGATGACACTCTCATGATATGATTAAGATATGAGAATCCGGTGGTGCCCTGGTGCCTGTGTCTGCTGCCCACCGAAAGGGCGGCAGTCCCGACCCACCAGCCTCTCTCTCTGAGGGAGAACGGTATGGGTGTGCCCTCTGCTTCCGTGAGGATTACAGCTTTGAAACCCTGTGGGGCAGTTCTCCTCGGATAGAGGTTGCTTGGACTCAGAATCAATTCCATAACAATGGGTGTGGGGTGTTTGGGGTAAGACAGTAAGCGTTTATTATAAACATTTAGTCAGAAAAATTGCCTACGTTTTCAAAATCTTGCCCTTCATGGCTCCTATACTTCATGTCATCCAACTTGATCTGGAAATCTCTATAGAATTCAAGTTTCTGTTGATGTTTTCTTCTAGTAAGTCTATGATTTTCTTTTCGTTTTTTCACATAAATCCTTAATCCATCTGGGATTCATTTCAGAACAAGGCAAAAAGTAGGTATCCAGCTTTATTTTTTCCGCTAAGCAGCTAGCCAGTTATCCAATCTGATTGAATAATTCATCTTTTCTCCTCTGATCTAAATGTCACATTATTATATCCTCCATTTCCATTTGTTCAAGGGTGTGTGTCTGGACTCTATTCTGCTCTTTGATCTGCCTGTCTGTTCTTGTGCCAGTACCCAACTGTTTTATTACTGGAGCTTCATACAACCTTTTAGTATAACTCTAGTTGCCCCCTTATGCCTTTTTTTTTCCCCCTGCAGAATTTCCCAAGCTCTTTTTTGCATGTTTATTTTTCTGGGTAAACTCGAATACAATCTGTCAATGTCCAAAAACTTTGCCCCTTTCCGCATCTTCTATCACATGGGACTTTTCTGGTCCCTCAGCCCTCCCAGAGCAGAACTGAAACAAGTGAGGAGGAGCAGGGGTGGGCAGTGGTCAGCCAGACGCAGACAAAGTCAGGGTAGCAAAAGTGACAGTTGGGGGCAGGGAGTTGACAAAGTGATGAAAACGGTTCAAACCAGACGTGAGAGTCACGCACGACAATGAAGCTGTCTGGGCACGGGGGATCCGCAGGACCTTGGGTTTTCGATGAATTACTACCAGGCTAGTGATGAATGCTGGTAACCACATCCCTGAGTCATGAGGGTTCACATGTTCGGTAACCTCTGATTAAGAAGGCAGGGAAGTGTGTAATACCCACTACGTGCCATCCAAAAAAATACCTCTTTTTTTAAGGTCTCAGGTTTTAATGTCTGGAAAAAACAGTGTAAGATAGTTCATTTTTGGATGATGACTTATATATGACAAGTTACTGGTCAACAGCTTTCTGAAAACCCACCTCCAAATTCTGAGGAGAGGTCACTTCTGGTACTTAAATTCCCTTGGGTCCATGGAAATGGAACGGAGGAGATGGCCCGGGCATTCAGGCTGTCCACACACAGTAGGAGTGGTTTGCCCGTCGATAGCACGCCAAGCCCATTACAGGCACACTGTACTTGATCGTCAACCGCAGCACTAGGTGAGCAGCGCACTCCACCATGCGGGAGGAGCGTCTGGGTAGTGCAAAAAACTCACAGCAAGGTTACTGGTTCGAATCCCACCAGGGGCGCCTTAGAAAGCAAGGCCTGGCTAGGTATACATGCCAATGATCGCTCTCTGGAGCGGGTTTTCCCTGACTTCCGCGGGATTCCTTGGTGGGAATCGACTCCGAGACGCTGGGTTTTGTTTGGTCTGGGTCTCCAGGTCGCAGTCAGGCCCTGGTACCCAGGCGGAGTGGGGGAAGCAGCAGCGCTTCCGAGCCGCGTCCCTGGAGCACAGGGAGGGCAGTGTGGCCATGACTACGGTCTCTTGGGGACCAGGGCGCCCATCCTTCTGTGACCCCCAGCTCGGGACCCCCGCGCCTAAGGATGGTGCCCCAAGGGCGAGGCGGCGTGGCGAGTGCGTCCACCCCAGCCCTCGGTCAAGGACCGTGCTATCTGGGCGGGCGGGGACAAGGAGCTTGAACCGAGTCGGGGTTTGGGGGAAGAGGGGCGAAACCGTGCCGGAAGGACCCGGGGCCGGCGGGGGGTTCCAGGCAGCACATCGCCCAATCCCGGCGCGCAGACCCGCCGCGCGCTCCGCAGCCCGACCGCGCGCGCTCCGAGGCGGCGCCGCACGCGCACGCGCGCCCGCAGCCGCTCCCCCACCCGCGCGCCTCCGGCTGCCGCGCGCGCGCACTGGAGGCCTCCCTTGTGCGTCTCCTCCATTCGCTACGTGCAGAATGGTCCGTCGGCAGCAGCTGCAGCGCTGGGTGGGAGGGAGAGGAGGAGGGGAAGGGGAGGCGGTGCCCAGGTCTGGGGGAGGGGCCGCCGCGGGTCGGGCGGGGGGAGGGGGGAGGATCTGAGACCCCCGGATGAGGAGCACTGGGTGGGCGCCACGCGCCCCTCCCCCCACCTCGTTTAGACAAGGCCATTTCTGACGTCCGCTCCCCTGCCCCCTGCCCAGGTGTTCTGGAAGCAGGGGGTCCAGAGTTCTTCCCTCTGCTATCGCCTCCCCAAAACCCCAGTGCAAGAAAGAACTCCCCCTCTTCCTCCTCCTCCTCCTCCTCCTCTTCCTCCTCCTCCTCAAGCCTCCCTTTGCCCTCCTCAAGCCTTTGTGGGAAGTGACCCAACAAGCCCCTTCGAGGAAAGTGGTCAGTTGGTCAGCGAACCTTTCCCATCTCACCTGTCATGAGGTGGGTCCCCACGAGGGACCCTAGCCTCACTCCCTCTCTGACCCCACCCTGGGGTATACCGGGCCATATTCCCAGCGTGTCCAGAAGGCCTGCATCTCACCGAATGTCCCCGGGGAGCAGACTGCTGCCCAGCCCTCGAGGACCACATGCAGAGAATGAAGGAGGGGAGACACCCTCCAGTGCTGCCCAGGGTCTTCTGAGCTGTGCCCGTACAACCTGCACAGCATACAGGGCTCCCCGGGGAATGTCGTGATGGAGGGGAACTTCGAGGATCTCAGAGCCGCTCCCACCCCTAGCAGTAGTCCAGATGCGACCCAGATGTCCACAGCAGCCCCTCCCACAGGGTGGGACAGTAGCTATAATATGCAACCCCTCCCAGCCCTCATTCCAGGGTCAGCGGAGGAAAACCCATGGCCTGCAGTGCCCCTTACTCATGATGGCTGCTGCCTGCCCAAGGTGACCTGCCACAGGTTTACCTCTGCGGCTAACCGCCGGGGCTCACCCTGTGATCTAACCCCTAGACCTCTGCTGACACGTTAGGTCTCGAGCCTCAGGAAGGCATCTTAGGTTAATTTCCTCACACACACACACATACCACCGCCACCACCCTCACCCCTCCAGAGCCAGGGTTTTGCACACTGACTGGACCCAGGGAAACGGATTCTCCCATTCTCTCCCTGGTGGCCTTGCCTTCGGTAGCGCCCTCTGCTGGCTACTGGGGAAGCAAGCGAGAATGTAGCCGGCACAGATGGACTCAGGGGGCTCCAGAAAGGGGGACCTGTGGGTGCAGAGAACGGCGGGCCTGGGAGCTTTGAACCAGCTTTTAAGTGGGCCTAGGAGGGTGATCCAAGCTGGCAGGTGTGCCCAAGGGAGTGCCCACAATGTCCCTAGCCTGAACAGCTCACACACCCACTGACAGAGGACTCCTGTGTCCTGGGGGAGTGGGGAGAGGGAAGGAGTCTGGATGGGACTGTCCCGCCTTGGCTGTGAGTGAAGATACCCCCAGAGAGAAGTCTGCAGGAGACAAGAACTCGCCGTGCCCCAGCTGTAGTCAGCATGATCCAGGCCCAGGCCCAGGCCCAGGCCCTTGGCATGGTGGGGCTCCAGATGGGGTGGGGGCCTGACTCACAGCCTGACCCTGCCCGGTCCCAGGAAAGGCCAGTTCTCCTAGAAGTGAGACACAGGTCATCCACCGAGCACCCTGCCTCCAGCGTATAGGTGTCTGCCTCATCACGAACCACACGTGGGGACAGGGTGGGGTGGGGCCGGGCGGGGCCAGTGCAGGACCTGGTCTTCTGCCTCACAGAGAGGACCTAAGTGCCACCAAGCCCAGGCAGCCTCCAAGGCCGGGCCCCCAGGCTGCTTCTCCCAAGAGGGTCCTCGGGGTGCCCTTTGGACCCCTGCATCTGTACCAACCCTTGCGCCCCAGTCTTACCTCCAAAGGCAGCCCCCCTGCACAAAGCCCTCCCTCTGGCCTGAGCTCCTGGCCCCTTGGGCGGGCCGTGCCAGACCTGCCTCTGCTCCTCAGCCCAGGGCAGCCCGAGGAACCTGCCGTCAGGACCATTGCTCTGAGGAAATGACACTTAGGGGCTCCTCTCTCCGACCCACTCACTGGTGATTTACAGCCCCCACCTCCACCCCACCCCTCCCTCTGTAGATAGTGGCAGAGGACTCCCAGGGGCAGGCATTGGGGCCCAGGAGAGAACAGAAAGCAAGAGGCTTTAATTGGGGATAATTAGTTCATTTACTTTGAAAGCCTTGGGGGAGGGGAGAGGAAAGAGGGCTGGCGGGCCTGGCAAACCAGGGGTGGAGAGGGCTCAGCCCTTTAACTCCAGTGAGACTCCTTCAGGACCAGATGTGAGCTAAGCCTGCCCACCCACCCAGGAGACCCTCCAGTGGGCCACAGGCCAGAGCCAGGTACACACCCAGGAGGGTGGCGGGAGAGGCCTTATGCGCTGGAGTCTTGACTGACACGTGACCGTGGTCTTGGGAAGGGGCAGAGGTCTCCGCACTGGGGAAGGATCCCTCGCTGAGCTCCAGCCCTCTTCTCCATTTCCCAAGGTCACACCCCAAGTCGCGGCCAAACCGCCACCCCTGAGCTGCCGGTCCCAAAGTCTAGCCTCACTCCCTCCTGCTGCAGGGGAGCTTTCCATTCACTGGGGAGCGGGCCCCCACCCCCACCCCCGGGTCAGAGCCGCACCGGCGAGGCGCAGAGCCGGCCCCAGCGCGTCTCTGCCCGCCCGCCCGCGGCGTGGCGGGGACTCTGGTCGGCAGCCTCCGGTGGCCAGCGTCCAGAGCAGCTGACCTGCTGGCTACGGGCCAGGACGCGACGGGGCCGGCCCGGGAGGCTGCAACGTGCGGCAAGGCATGTCGCGCGGGCGCTGCGCAGGGAAACGTGGGGGCGGACCGACGCGCCACCCCCCACCCCCCACGCCGGCCCATTCATAAAACCCTCAGGCAACTGTGGGGGCCTGGCAGCGCTCCTCTCCTAATTGCAAACTCATTAAGGAGTTCGCATCTCATTTGCACAGAAATCATTTCCTGGTCCTAAAGCAGAGAAACTCACCCCCCCCCCCAGCCCCCACCCTGCCGCCGCCTCTCTGTCCTGCTATACCCTCGGGCAGGGGAGTGGGCAGATGGGTATCCCCTGCCCACCACGGAGAAGGGGCTGAGCACAGAGGTTGGCTGAAAGTGCCCTGCCTGAGCCCCAGGTGAGCCAGCCCCGTCCCAGGAGCAGAGGTGCCCAGTCATTTGAGCCCCCAGCCAGGCCAGAGCAGACCTGGGAAGGGAGGGGGCGGAGGGTGAGCAGCAGCAGTGGCTGCTGTACCTGGCAGGAGAGGGCTGGAGAGGTTCGTGCCCAGCCTCACGTACGTACCCAGCCACCGGCCATGCCCCTACCCCCACCTCGTAGTCCCACAGAACAAGTGGCCAGTGAGTACAGACACAGACACCCAGTCACGGCACACAAAGGCACCCACAGCAGGCCAGCCATGCCGGCTGCTGTGCTGGCAGCCACACTTGGGGACAGGCAGATGCCTTCACAAACTTTTTTGTCCCAGCATGGGGCCAGGGCTGGAGGGAGGGGCGCCTCCTGAGGAAGAAGGGCCCCTGGAGAAACCCCCTTCGCCTTCTCCAGATATGGCCTGTTGTCTTTCTTCTCCTGTCACTCCTATTTGTGAAAGCCCCAAGGTCTGAGCCCTGCATGAAGGCCTGTCTGGGCAGGAGGGGCAACAGCCCTCCAACCCAGAAGGCATAGGGGGTGGCGAACCCCTGAGGAAGGGTACCCCCACTGCTTGGACAGCCAAGGTCCGTCTTTCCTGTCTGCATGTTCTCCAACTTCCCACGGAGGAAAACACGTGAAAGAGTTGTGAAACCAGGCACCCCCTGTACCCAGCGTCCTGAGACCCTCCAGCCTTTTCCACAGAAGGATCCAAAAGAAAACCCTGCCTCTCCTCCGGGCCCCTACCTGTGTCCCCACCTATGCCTCCTGTCTACCCACACTCACGCCTGCTGCGCCTGGAGTCCCCCACCGCCCAGCCCATCTGGGGGTGGGAAAGGATGCGAGAGGGTGTTCTGAAACACTGAGCGTCCGTCCAGGCTGAGCAGAGCTGTCCAGGTCCCATCTGTCCAGGGTGAAAGTTACTGAAGAGTGTCTTGTTCTTCCATTTTCTCCTCTGTCCTTACCAGAGGTGTGTTTTGGGGGTGGGGGGAGGGGGTGTTACTGGTTAAGAATATTCTTTATAAATCAGGTGGATGTTCAACTACCTGTTTTGTTTTTTAACGGCTAGGGATACATGATCAAAAGAGCCCAGCATTACTTCTAGGTAAGCATTGGATTGCTAACCTCAAGGCCAGTGGTTCAAGCCCACACCCATTCTGAGGGACAAAAGACGAGGCTGTCTGCTCCTGTAAAGATTTACAAAGCCTTGGGGACCCTTTGTCGGGTCTCTGGGAGTCCTAACCCCCTCAGTGCAGCAAGTGGGGGCTGGAGACTACGGCTACAGAGCTTGGGGGAGGGGAAAACAAACCCTACATCCTGACAGATGAGGAAACTTAAATAACTCATGTGGGCGGGATTGCTCTGGGGAGGACTTGGGCAGCTAGACAGCCTCTCTCCTCTCTCTGCTACGGTGGACCCTCTCCCTACCCAGCAGCCAGCAAACAGACAAACCCACTTCTACCTCATAGGGCCTCTCTGGCATTGAGTGGATTCTGACTCATAGCGGCCCTACAGGGCAGGGAAGAACGCCCCCACAAGAGGTTTCCACGCCTTGGCTTTCTCCCTGAGAGCATGGTGGCTGGAACGGCTGACCTTGGACTTGGCAGCCTAATGTATAACCACTGCACCACCAGGGTTCCTTAGGGTTCCCTAAGCAGGAAACAGTAGGGACAGATCGTCAGATCGCTTCAAACCACTGAGCTACCACCTGATAGGTTCAAGCCACTGACCTTTTGCTTAACAGCTGAGTGTCACCAGACAGAATTTAGGTCGCCAATCCTTGTCCAGCTAGATGACCTTGGCCACAACACACAGCCAGTTTCCTCGTCGCACGGAACTCGTGGTGGATGCTGAGTGGCCTGCATGTGCGGAAAAGGTCTGGCCTTCAATATGGCTCTTACCCCTCTGAGTGCAGCAGGTGCTCCGCAGATAACCTGTGGAGGTCCCCCAAACTTCCTCCCTGCAGGGCTGCCTCCCTGTCCTTTCTGGGCGACCTTCACTTCAAGCATGAGCTGAGAGTGACACCTGGTGGCCATTGCTATAGCTGCAAGGCGCATGCGAGATGCTCCCACTTTGAGAAGTCTACTGCCCCGACCCCCAATCTGCAACAGCTCCAGATCTAAGAGGCGGACCCCCGAGTGGGTGGGGAGAAGTGAGGGCCTCCAGCCCGTTCATTACCACAACGTGGGGAACAGAGGGAGCAGTTTTCTGACAGCACCTCACGATTCAAAGGATTCAGGCGACCCTGGGAAGCCAGCCCCTGCGACACAGGAGACCGCAGCCCAGCCACCTGCCACAGGGTCAGGAGCCCAGAGCCCAGCCCAGCCTTGTCCCCACTTGTGGCTGCCCTTCCCCACGGCCCCTGCCGGCCCAGCCTCAGTCCCCTGGAAGGCCCTGTTCTGAGCCCGCTGTCCTTGTGCACCTGGGGAAAACGTCTCAAACCCCCAGCCCTGAGCAATGACATCTGAATCAGTAGGGTCGAGGCTTTCAGAGTGACTCCACACACAGCCACGGGTGAGAACCCTGGGGTGGATGTTTTCCAGGGTCCATCTGCACCCCAGAAACTCTCTCCCACCCAACAG
>PVJH01021218.1:0-39084 GCA_004026705.1 Nesogale talazaci
TGGAAATCATTGGGCTGCAGAGACTGAGGAAGTTCTCAGGCGGATCTCAACTAGCTGTGGAAATCAGTTACAAACCCCATGGTTCTCAAGGCCAGGGCAAAGTTCACGTAGCCAGCAGTTCTCTTTTGTGGGAGGTAAGCCTTCCTTTTTAATATCTGAGATCCTCAAGGGTAAGGCACAGAACCAAACAAAGATGGACAAGTTCTCGCCGGAGTCAGCACGACCGTGCAAGGCCTTCCACCCAGCCCTGCCCCCCTCCAGCTCCGGGAGGGGGGGGGTCTCCTTGGCTTCCTGCAGCCTACATCAATGGTCTTCAGTGTGCAATTCCCAGGCCTTTGGCATCAGCATCGCCAGAAACTGGCTAGAAATGGGTATCCCCGGGGTCCAGCCTGTGGTTGCTGGTGAGACACCATCAAGGTGGTTCCGACCCAGAGCAGCTTTATGCACAACAGAATGAAACACCACCTGGACCCTCTTCACCATCGGCTTACCACTGTGTCCATCTATCTTGTCAAGGACCTTCCTCTGCTTCCCCACCCCTCTACTTAACCAAACATGATGTCCTTCTCCAGAGACCGCTCTCTCCTGATAACATGCCCAAAGTACTCACGTCACGGTCTCGCCACCCCTGCCTCCGAGGGACATTCTGTTTCAATGCCATCCAGAAAGTGAACAGGGGCAGTTGCTCAAAGGGGCCAGCCTGTTCCTTCTTGGTTCCTAGCCTGGAGATGCCTCGGAAACCCGATCCCTTTGGGGGAGCCTGCTGGCACTTGAACCACCAGTGGCATAACTTCCAACACCACAGCAACACACAAGCCACCCCAGGATGACGAACTGGCAGACACGTGGTCACAGATGCCACCCGCGTCCTACTGGATCAGAAACTGTGAGTGGGCCCAGCCATCTCTCTTCTCAAGCGCTTCCAATGCATGCTAAAATACGAACGCCCGGGCCTCAGAACACGAGCCACCGACCTGAATCTCAGAACCTTAGCATAGCTACGGTTCATCTTGGCCAAATCCTGACTCCACCTCTGGCTCAGGCTCAGGCAGAGCTCCTCGTCATTGAAATAACCTCACACTCGGCACTCCTGTGAGTGAGCTTGGGCATGGGATAGGCTCGGTTAACTGGACTTGATCTCACTTAATTGTTTCACTCATTAAACCTAAACCACAGACAGCCTCGATGGAGTATTGTGAGACCACAATGCCACACCATCATGGCTCATCTCATGCCCTCTGCCAGTCCATTGGACAATGTCCAGGTAGGATGTGCTTGCAGTTGACCTGCCTGCCTTGGTATGCACCCCCGTCCCTGCCCCAACTCACAGGGGAGTAGCAACCTTGGGTGCCCACACTGTGATCAACCCCTTGATCCCCTTAACAAGTGCCTCTTACGAGACGTCTCCCTGCTACCAAACCCCACAGGGACTCTGCGCTGGGCTGGTTCTTTTGTTTTAAATTACACACACACACACACACACACACACACACACACACACACACACATGTGTCCCATTTCTGTCTCAGAAAATGAGGGTCATGTGTTTCTGGCCTGGCAAGGCCCTGTTTCTTGAGAAATGGGAGAGTGATAGGTCTAATTTACCTCATGCCCCGGGATACATTGCTAGCTCCAACACAAACAGCCTCAGCTGAGCCTGCACTTGCAGGATTTAAGTAGCGCTTTTTTATTTCTGTCCACCTGTCATCAGCAGGTTCTCATAACTTGGATTCTCATCCAGAACCATCGCTGGGTTATTTTAGAAAGCACCTTCTCGTCTCTCGACTCCTGCAGCTGTTCCACTCCATCCTTATTTCCCTTTGACAATTAAAACCAAAATAAGATTCAATTAAGCACCTGTGTATTTGAGGAAACCTGGAGGGCGCATCCCAGTGTCCCTGTTTGCCTTGGCAGGAAGGGGAAGATGTTCCTGGGGCAGTTACAGAGGGGAGGATGGGAGAGTGGCCTCCTGTAGGAGCGCCTGGCCTCCCTGGTTGGACTCACAACAAAATCCCCAGGAAGTCAGCCTAAGAGCAGCAGAAAGGGGAGGGAGCCCCCTGAGAGGCAGAGGCAATGCCCAGCTCTCTGCTTTCACAAGCACAAAGCCTCTCTGTGGTTTAGGAGAAAAGCCTGCTCTGGGCTTCACAAGTCACAACTGCACCACTGCCCCAGCCCTGTCCCCAGTGTCCCTCCCAGCCGTGATCTGGTTCACAGTCTTAGGGACACTCCGTGTAAGAGCAGCAGCCAGAATAGACCACAGGACGTTAAAGTTTTCCAGGAAAAGCCGCCAAGCACTGGAGGGCTGCGCCCTCTGGGGTATTTGCTGAGCTCTTGGGAAGGCGGTCAGCCAAGGCCAGGCCTGGCCAAGCCCAGGGCAGGCATGTGCAGGCTCTGAAGGCTCAAGGGAGCTGCTGCAGGGGCATGGCAGACTCCCGGATCAACCTCACTCTGGAAGGAGCACTCTGCAATCGTGCGGTTCTCAGAGGAATGTAGGACTTTCACTGGTGTAACTCAGGAATCCTCATTCACAAAACAGCTTTCTGCAATTACTGGTCTTTTGTCCTCGAGTCTGATCTGCCCTCTCACTCAGTCACTGCCTGGCTCCCAGGAATCTACTGTCTGTCCTGTCCAGGTGTCTCAAGATTTCCCACACTGCCATGTATCACAGGACCTCTGCCTGCTCTGTTTCCTCTCCCCGGAATGCCTCCCCTCTCCTCCATCTCCTGAACTCATCCATGCAGCAAACCTCAGCTCCTGTCAAACCTCCCCTTCCTGGTTCCGTAGATACCATATTTCCCCCCCAAATAAGACAGGGTCTTATATTTATATTCCTCAAGAAGACACCCTAGGGCTTATTTTCAGGGAATGTGTTATTTATTTATTTTGGGGGGGCAATTGTGTTATTTATTTATTTTGGGGGGCACTGCCCTCATGTGGTGGGAGTAGGAGGACCAGCCTTTGCTCCGTGGAGCTGGAATTGAACCTCCATCCCAGTGGGCCGCAGTCCCACGCACAACCACTACGCCACCAGGGCTCAGCCCGAATGTGTTATTTTTTTAAAGTGTCGTACAACCATCTACATTTATTCAAATATGATTAAGTCATCTTCTGGAACATCATCATAATGCGCCAAACCATGAATTCCATCCTGAATTTCTTGCGACTCTATTTCCTTTAGACTCATTGGCCTCAATCTCTCATGTCGAGGAATAGAGCTCTCATTAAATGAGCGGCTCTTATCCATGTAACCTGCTGGGAGTGCCTTGGTAACAACTGTCAATGATTTCATCCCATGAATTCTTCACCCAAATCATGATTCCTTCAGATTAGGCTTCACAAAGTTTTCACTCTGATTTCTTGTCATTCTATTTTCAATGTAGTCGTTAATTTCCACACACAAATGGTCTTTGAATGATTTGTTTATCACAATATCAAGAGTCCACAGATAGGTCACGATGGGGCAGATGAGAAGGGATGCCCCTTTCTCACTGCTCTGTGATGAAATACATGGATTGTGAAAATACGCTGCATCCATCACTAGGTCTTATTTTGGGAGGTAGGACTTATATTTTTATGGAAGCAGATCTCCACGCATCTTTCTCCAGTAGAGTGATTGGTGGGTTCAAAGTGCCAACCTTGAGGTTAGCAACTGAACACGTAACTCCAGGGCCACCCAAAGTCACTGCCGTCTAGTCAGTTTGACTCTTAGGGGCGCTGCATCGAGTGTCTAAGACTGTACCTCTTACCAGAGAGCAGACCAACCCCACCTGTCTCCTGATAATTTTATAGCTGGTGGTCTAGTGTTTATCCTATAATGGCACCAAGGCTCTGCCCAGGGCCCCCTGCCAAGGTCTAGACCAGTACCTTGTATACATATGTATGACCAAGGTTTCATTCACCCAGAATCCTTAGATTAGCCCTGCTTGTGTAGTGGTTATGCACTGGGCGGCTAACCACCAGGTCAGCAGTTCCAAATCACCAGCCCCTCTGAGGGAGAAAGATGAGGCTTTCTGCTCCAGTTTCAGAAGGGTACTTCTACCCTGCCTTACAGGGTTGCTCTGAGTTGAAACAGATGTGATGGCAGTAAGAGAGAGAGAGAGGATTAAAAGAGTCCAGGATGATGATCATTTGGCAACTACATCGATGCGAAGCTTCACACAATTCATAATCTATTATCTCTGCAAATTCTGCCAAAGCTATGAAAAGAATCACAGAATTTTCAAGGAATAAGATACTCTAGTTGAAATTCCCGATCAATGCTAGTGCCAGGGAACCCGATGATTCCTGCTTAAATCTCTCTTTCTCTGATTATTAGAAACTTTATGAAACGGCAAATTTTTATCTACAAAAATGGATGAGCAATAGACGTAAGTGATACAAAGATGAAGCTCATCCATTTGAGAGTCTTCTCTAACTAACCTTTACTGGAGACTAGTTACCTCCCCAAGATGCCCACTATTTATCCCACTCTGATCGTTAGGTTTTGTGTTGATTTGGCTCGACTGGGATTCTTAGTATGTAGACAGATTGGCAGTTAAGACCTAGTAATCCCCCAGGGTATGATCTAGTACAATGTAATCATTCTTACAATGGAATTCGCCATGAGCAGCCAATCAGTTGTAAAGAGGGTCAGGGTGGGATGCAACACTTTTACTTAGATCACATTCCTGATGCGATCAGTTGAAAGGATGTTTTCTCAATCCTCCCCAAATAAGTAGACACTGTGGGAAAGTTTGCTTGGTTTTTTTCCTGGGTCTGGATCCAGCCTTAGCTCATAGACCTCTGGTTCTTTGGACTTGAGCTAATGGCCTGCCAATCCCAGCAGTCATAGGTGACCTGCCACCTTACCTCCAATTCACCTCTGCCAACCACCAGCCTGTGGTCTTCCTATCAACCTTGGCTTCATCGACTCCTGCGACTACTTGAGCCAAGAGAAACCTCCAACCTAACATCTGTCCCACAGACGTGGACCTGCCTCTTCTACAGCTATGCGAGCCACTTTCTTGATATAAATTTCTCTCTGTACACAGTGGAGCCTTGGTGGTGTAGTGGTTACACATTGGGCTGCAATCTGCATGGTCAGCAGTTCAAAACCACCAGGAGCTCTTCAAGAGAAAGACTGGACTTTCTACTCCCATACCTACTCCTGTACACAGTTCAGCCTCAGAAACCCACAGGAAGTTGCTATGCCTCAGCACTGGCTGACTGGCTGTGAGGAGTTTTGGTCAGCCATCACACTAACAGGCTCTTGGGAGCCCTAACCCAACCCCTGCTGTTCAAGCTCCTTAACTTCACTTAGACCTTGACCCCCAACTCCCATTTCCCACTCTTCCCCTTTGAACTGGTAACTTCCCAATGTCTATTAATCCCACAGGCTTCTTTTAGGGCCTTTCTCGTCATTAAATCTGGGTAGGGATGGGCCTGCAGTGCTATTGGGTGAGCCAGTTCTAGGAATCCTATTTTGAGTCCCAAGGCTCAATGAGCAGCAGGGCCCACACCCAGCACAGTGTTTGCACCTGGTAGTCAGTCATTCCACAGCTGCCCATTGAATTCAAGGGGCAAACTTATCCATCTTGACGATGCGTCATGGTGCTTAAAAAGACACCCGCATATCCAGTAGGTGCTTCCGTTGGTCGTGAATCAATAACAATTTAATGACAGGGGAGAAGGAGAGAGTATCACGCTTTTGTCCATTAAGACCAGCAATCAATCAAATGTGCTTCAAGTCTAGCTAAATTTAGCCTGAAATGTTGGCTCTCAGAAAATTTTCCAGTGTGGGAGGTCACTCACTATAAATACAGCAAAAACAATGAAGTCACACAGCATTGATGCAAGTCTATAAAGGGTGGAACCCTAGAGACTGGAAATGGAACACGCCATACCTCTCGATAGACCTGATCAGTGAACAAGCTAGAAAACAACTTCTAAATCCGAAACTACTGTAAATTCTCCCAGTTATCAAAAATGTGAAGTTAAAGAAGAAAACCCATGAGAAAGGGAGAAATGTAAGTATAAAGTTTACACTTCAAGAGAAAAGGGGGTTTTATGACTAAGCACCTTTGGAAAATGTCTACTAGTATACAAGAAACCCGTCGAATGTGAAATGCAGTATATGCCAAAATTTACTTGTGTACAGAACTTTGTTTCACTTTCTGTTTGGAGCATACAATCTGTGATCGTCCATTTAAAAAATGGGAAACACTGGTATCGAGAATAATATTCCTTGTGCTGTCTGCATGGCTGAAAGAGCCATTTGGCTGTCATCACAGCCATTTCCATAAAAAGTAGCCAGCCTGTGCATTGCTGCTGCCAGACAGGTTTGGGAAATCATTGTGCCCTGAAGGGTGGCCCCCAAAATAAGAATTGTAAATCCTGTTCCATCTGCATGTGATTTTAATCTCATTTGGGAGTGGGTTTTGTTACTGAAGGGTACTAGTGTAAGGTAGGTCTTCAGTCTATCTTTGAGGGTTAAAAGAACAGTTTATGCACAGAGAAACAGGCAGAGATGGGAAGAGAGAGGCCATACCACATGATCTCTCAGGGAACCAATAAACAACAGCAGAAAAGAGGGCCTTTCCTCAGATAGTCTAGAGGCAGCACCCTACTTGGGACTGCTAGTCTCCCATAGCAACCATTAGTGGTATTGTTGTGACAACAATACAAGGTGAGTAAGAATTAGGAAGCTGGGCTGGGCTATGATTCCCAACAGTTTAACAGATTCTAGGTCATCCTCACCTTCCATATTGTGATCTGGTTTGAGCAATCCCTGAGTGGAAAGGAGAGCGGTCTGCCCCCAGCACATCCACAGATGTCCTGGCAAAGTTCTCCTTTCTTGCCCCTCCAGTCTGCTTGACTCCCAGTTCTTGTGCCATTGGTCTGAGAATTCTCCAGTCTGCTACCTGCCCCACAGACTTGTGACAGACCAGCCACTACAAATGCATGAGCCATTGGCTCACAATTTGTGTGAGCCATCTCCTTGAAGTACATTTCTTTCTATGTGCCTATGTATCTATATACCCATCATGAATTTTGGCCCTCTAGAGAACTGAGACTATAGCAGGTACGATGCAGAAAGAGGTGCAGGAAGCAACACCAAGCCATGGGGCTGCTGATTACAAGGCCAAACTTCCAGGTGGGTGTCATGGGATTAGAGCACAGGGCCAAGAGCCAAGGAATTGCTTGGGTGATGCAAATAATTAAACAGGCCGGGCAGCAAACCCACAGGCTGGAGGTGTGAGTCCCCTCAGGGATGCTTTGGAAGAAGGAGTTGAATCATCTATTTCTGAAAACTCTGCCAGTGACACCCTATGGAACACAGCTCTACTCCAATACAGATTGCTGGGGGGGGGGGGGCACGGTTGACTTGATAGCAATTGGAAAATAGGAGGAATCAAGTGATTAGCAGAAATCTCTTCATTTCACTTCATTGAGGAATAAACAAACCTTCCTCCCAACTATCCTCAGAGATCAGCTTTTAATGCTCCTGACACACATAGACTTGCCAAGACATGAAGTCGTCTTGGCTGTGGCCCTTGGTACCGATGAGCAAAGCCAAAGCTACCACCCAGAGGGAACACAGTGACTGTAGCAATGACCCAGAAATGCCCCCTCTAGGGCTTCACCCTCCGGAAATGACATCCAGTTGTCCAAAGACATTCACTGCTGCATGGGAACAATAGGGAGAGAATGAGAAAGACCTAACTATTTGACAAGAAAGGATGAGTAGAATGTATACAACAAAGAATGAGTAGAATGTGCACAACCAAGAATGTGTACTGAGAACGGTGAAGTGGGGTTCTCTGTCCACACACTCCACTGGGTAAGCAGAGTGCACGCTGAACAGGGCCTGGAGAGGGCTTGTCAAAAATGTCCAGCTTTACCTAAAATTTCATTATGACGACCCCACATTGGGAGTGCGGAAGAGAGAATGGATCCCTGTCCATTTGACAACTCAGAGCCTGGAAAATATGTTTTTCCAGGTGCCCACGTGTTTCCCATGACCTGATGGTTTTTGGACTATGTTATGATGACAAATCAAACAGAATCATTTTAGCCACAGCTATTCTAGAATACCTTGGGCAATATAAAAACAACGAACTCAAAGTGGATCTCCGACCTGAATGTAAATGATCACTAGCAGAATATTCTGGACTTGTGTTCCTCTTAGATATTGTCCATCTTTTTTTTCCCAATGATTTCATTAGAGGCTCTTACAGCTCTCATAACATTCATACATCATTTGTATCAAGCATATTTGCACATGTTGCCATATTCATTTCCAAATATTTTCTACTTGAACCCTTGGTACATGCTCCTCTTTCTCTCTCCTTTTTTTTTTTTAATAAATCATTTTATTGGGAGCTCATACAACTCCCATCGCGATCCATCCATACATCGATTGAATGCAGGTGACATCTGCACACTTGTTGCCGTCATCGCTCACAAAAGTCCTCCTCCATCTTCTGCTAATGTCTGATGAACATTTATTGGGCAATTGATCAATGTCAGTGACTCGGCTTGGCATCGGGGAAAGGGCGAGCAGTGAGGCAGTGCCTGACACCAGTCGTGTCATCCCGTGGGAGCTCGTTACGGTTTTGCCATTAGTGCCTCACACCCCTTTGAAACCAGTACCTCTCTTGGCTCCCTTTGATGGAAAGCTACATCCTGGGGCTCTTGCGCTCATGAATTTACCAGGATACAGATCTGCAGCGGGCCGACATCCTTCCTCAGAGCTGGCAGAAGGGAAGCAGAAGATGGAAAGAGGAAGAAACAATGGGCCGGGACGGCTTCGTGGAACGGCAGCCCGGTTTAACTCAGAATTTCCAGCGTGGTGGGAGACTGGTTACAAGCAGCTTGAGGGAACGGGCAAAACAGGAAGGAATGCTGGCACCTTCCCTTCCGCTGCTGCTGCTGAGGAGGGAGATGGGCTGGTTTCAGTCTCGCCTCTTTCGGTTTTCGTGATCTTTCTAGGGGAGGTTTGAATGCTTTTTTTCTTCAGGCTCACAGGTCAGCTACAGAGGAGTAAAGGGATAGAATAACAAACTGAAGAGCCACGGATGCTGCCTAAGGAAGCAGGAAGTGGGGGTGACGTGAAGAGACAGACGCCTGTGGCCGCTGAGAGGCTGAGCTAGGAGTGGAGGCTGTCACCAAGCCGATCTGGGTTGGGGTTCAGCATCCCCCAGAACCAAACTCACTGCCATCGGTTGGATTCGACTCCTAGTCACCCTCACGACAGACTCGCTCTGGTCGGCTTTCGACACCGTGACTCTTTGTGGAAGCACACAGCCTCCTCTTTCTCCCTGCCAACGCCAGGGGTGTTCCCAAGGCTGACCACTCAGCTGGCAGCTCGATGCATAGCCCACTGGGATACCAGGGCCCTGGGGTTCAGCCTTCAGGAGAAGGTCTTCTCTGTACCATCCCACACTGGAGGGTGACCAGCTGTCTGAAATAAGCTGCTGCCAGCACCCCAGGGAGGCCTTCTGAGACTGGGAGGACACCCCCCTCCCACCCCGCCTCAACAGGAGAACAGCTGCAGGCAGCGACTCCCCTTGAAAGGAGCAGGCTGCCTTTCCCAGGCAAACCTTCCAGGTGGTGAGCACGCTCCAGGACCCACAGGAAACGCTCCCCCCTGACGGAAACACAGGAAGCACTTACCCAGGAAGAGCAGTGGCTGGCTTACAGCATCCGCCCTTTGTGCCCTCCGGGTCTCCTGGGTGGTAACGGGGTGACAAATGAGACCCTGGAAGGATTGTCCGTGGACCCACCGGTGACGGAAGCAGACACTAGGGACCGTGGCCTCTTTAGCCCCGCAGAGCTCTTTCCTCATCTGCTCAGCCCCGGCCCTCAAATCCGGCCCTCGGAATTCCTACTCTGTCACCCAAAACTGAGCAGGAAGTTTATCACCAAACTGTGTTCACTAACGCGAGGGCTGAACGTACTGGTGCTGTGGCATTGCTAGCAGTGGGACGTACCCCCCCCCCCGCCCCTCAAGCTTCTGGAAGGACCAGCAACACTTCATAGGCCCTCAGTAGCCCTCTCAGGCAGGGGGACTCCCACAAACCTCGGGTGAGCGCTTCTAGGGGAGAAGGCAAACCTTTCTCAGACCCTCAGGCGACCGACGCTGCACTTTTAGCATCTGATGATTGAGGACATGTCCGTGCATTCATGAACACACTCCAGCCTCTGCAGCAGCTCTGCTCGCCAATTCTGTCAAGTGCCCCCAAGGTCCTACCGGGTGAGAATGGGCTGCTCCCTTCAAAGTCTGCCTTTTGGGCCGACCAGCCACCCCACAGCAAGAGGAGGAGAGGCTGTCTGCTCCATGCAGATTCCCCACCTCGATTCAAAATCAGGTCAGCATGCGCAATGCTGCTGTGATCTGAAATATCAGGGAGGTGAGTGCAGCAGCCCCAGCCACTCGCAAGTCGACGTCGGAGACCCGGCAGGGAAGTGGTGAGTGAAGAAAGGCCGGAGGGTGGGTGGGAAACCCTAAGCAGGGATGCCCTGAGCGGGCAGGGGCTCAGTGACTGTGGGTAGAGGTGCCCACACACGCCTGCCCTTGCTGTCAAGGCTGTGGCCTTTTGGAAGGACACGGCCAGTCCTGCCTCCTGAGGCCTCTCTGGCTGGGCTCACCCCACTAGCCTTTCAGCTGGCCAGTCAGTGCCCTACCTTTCTTGCCACACACGCCTAATAAGTGTGCAACACATGGCTAAGGCCTAGTTCCAAAGGCCTAGGACAAGAAAGAACGTCGATGTCGCCAAGCCCTTTTGAGATCAACTGCATCTGTGTTTTGAGATGATGGGTGGCATAAGTCATCTACATGAGCAATATGAATTTTACCTGCTGTTGTTGTTTTTAATGCTTCAGTGTGGCTCCTGGAAAACTGACACTTCTATGGGTCACTTGCCGAGACCCCCTTTGCACTGCTAACAACAAGGTCAACAGGTGGAAACTACCCGTCACTCCCCAGGAGAAAGACAAGGTTTCTGTTCCCGAATGGAGTGCCCTGTCTCAGGACTGGACAGAGGCGATTCTATCCGGCCCTATTGGACCCTTGTGAGTCAGATCCGTTTGATGGCCGTGAGTTTGTTATGTTCCATTTAGAATGTGGCTCATGTGACATTTTCCACTGGAAGGCACTGCCCTAAGGGTTTCTACCAGGGGAAGAGCTTCTTGTTCTCGGCAGAAGAGGGGAGGCACCGTTGTCCTGGAGTCCCAGCTGTGTGGTCCCTGCCCCCCACCACCCATAATAAATCAAGTCGCTGTAAGTCTCAGTCCCTGCTTGGGGATCACCACCTCCCCACCAGTCACACAGCTGAGCTTCCAGGCAAGGCAATTGCTGGGCCTGCGTTTTTCTCCAAGATGCAGCCTGGGACCATTTCCTGACATTGTTCAGCTTCCTCCCTCCTTCCATACAAGGCAGAGAGGTGAGCAGAGGAAGGCACGTGCCAGGACTCCACACTCACCATCTGGTGGGTCTTTATTTTGCTCTTCAAAACACAAACAAAAATCCCCAAGGGCCAGCGAGGACACCTGCTCAGACATTCCGCCCAGGGGATTCACAGCTGACCCTTCCTGTCTGCACATTTCCTAGGGTGCTGAGCTTAGCACTGGGCAAGGAGCATCTCCCTTTATCCTCACACCAGCCCCGGGGGAGTGGAGCAAATGCAGCCTCCTCCCTGGTGAGTTTACACCCAAGGAGAGAGAATACCCATAAAGCAATTACTTCTCTCTCTACGGTTTCTTCATACAGTCTTCTTGGTTTAGATATGACTCCATACTGGTTATAGGTGTGTGTGTGTGTGTGTGTGTGTGTGTGTGTGTAATCACCAACCATGTGTCAGTGGAGGCTCAGGTATTGCTATGATCCTGAGCAGGTTACAGCAAAGCTTCCGGACCATGACAAACGAGGATGAAATACCTAAGGATCAGTCAACGAAAACTGCTCAATACAGACCCTATGGAGTCCAACCCCCTGATTCGCAACTCATCGCGGGGATGGTGCATGGAGTTACCATGCGTTGGGGCCAACTAGAAGGCAGCTGACGACTCTAAACTCCCACCCAAGTACCACACATACAGGTGGAAGGTCAGCCGAGGGCCTGGGGCAGCATGGACCCTGATGCCCACAGCCAGCCTGGCGGGGGGCGGGGGGAGCTGTAAGGGGCAAGGTGCAGCAGAAGCAGACAGGTGGGCAGCCACCCTGGGGGAGGAAGCGCTGCAGCTGGACCTAGACAGGGATGTCTTGAAGATGGGGAATTGATGGGAAGGAAGCAACATGGGAAAAACAGAGGCACTCAGAAAGAGTGGGCATGCCCCACTTGCCACAAGGCATGATATATAGTCCCCAGAAGTCCAAGGGCTCCTGGCAGGCAGGGGTTGGCTCTCTCACTGGTCATCTTTTCCCCATGCCAGGAGACAGTCTCGGACATGCAGTGGGTTTTCCATCATGAAGTGAGCACGCGGCATTTCTCACTCAAGCACAAGGGGTGGCTATTAATAAGGAGGCTAGGACAGCTGCATACACTGGGGCGGTCCCGGGCATGCCTGGACATCTGGTCACTTATCTGTGGCACCTGTAGACATGAACTGAAAATAGAGAGCATGGGGCAGGGGGGGGATCCTAAAAGTGGCCACATCAAACCATGTGGATGTGAAGCACCCCTGTGCTTCTCCTGGTTCCAGGACAGTGTTTTCCATCTTTGCTTCCCTGGCTCTGGCAGGGACACATGCTGGTGAGTAGTGAGTTCATTCTTAAAATTAAGTGACACTTATTTTGCTAACAGTTGATACTAAAAATAAACTAGGAGGAGGGGGACCAGCTCATCAAGAACAAACAAAAGGAAACAGAACCCCCACCCCTAGGGCTATCCCTGCCTGGGCTCGCTGCCCCACAGCTGATCTGTCCACCAGTCCCAGAGAGGGAAATAGAAAGACCATTTGCCCAGCCATCCCTCTCATTGGTATTGATCCTACAGAAGCATGAGCCACGACACAAATACAACACGCACTCTTGTGTTTCTTACCGCACTATTCACATCAGCCAAAGAGATGGACACCAGCTAAACACCCATCAGTGGAAGAACGGATAGACAAGCTGTAGTACGTATGCACTTGGGAGCGCTGGGCAGCATTACAAAGTAACCATGGAGCTGAGAAACAGCTCACAGTGTGCACGAACCAGAGGACGTGATGGTGAGAGAATTGGCCAATCCCGTAGCACGTATGCTATGTGCGGACATTAACAAAATTACATATGATTGGGATCTTCTAACGATTACATGGAAAGAACACATGTAGAAACCACACCGTATAAGCAAACACAAGCAAACAAACACAGAGACAAAATACACAGCCATTGGGTCGATTCCCACAGGGGTCCTGTAAGATAGGGAAGAACTGCCCTCAGAATTCTAAATCCTGACAGGAACAAGAAGCCTGATCTTTCTTCTGTGGAGCAGTTGTGGGTTTAAACTGCTGACTTTGCAGTCAACCTAACACCCACTGCACCCCCAGGGCTCCTTCAGCATAGTAAGAATTCATCAACTGATGGCTGTTATTGTTCATTTTACTACTAGCATTCTTCTTTTCATTCTTACAGGCCCTGATCCATGTCAATAGAGAAGCAACTTTCATCCTATTCCTGACACACATCCCCAGGGAAGTCCATTGGATCCCCTTAAGTTCCTGGGAGACCCACCAGTACTCTATCTCCAAGGGGGAGGGGCCAGTCTGCCTTATGCAAGGACACCAACCACCACCTGGGAGCACTGCTGGGAAGGGGTGGGTTTGCTCAGCATCCAAGGTTCCCTGGTCTTTGGTAGGTGGTAATCCTTCCCCTACCTGGAACACACCCACTCCGCACAACCAACGTTCCTTGACCCTGAAAGGACTTTCTATTTTCTTTTCTCCATCTGTTTCTGATCATTAAAAATAAATCCCCATGCTCCTGTGAAACCAGTTCTCAATCTGTTTCAAACAGGAGGCCGGTGCTCTCTGGTCAACTGTCAAAGACAAAAAGGGGACCCTTGAAAGAAAAAAGACCTTTCAATATAGTGACTTAGAAAATGTGATCATCACTTTTTTCCCAGTGCAGAAGAGCCCCAAATCTGCAAGCTGATTTCTGTTCTCTGCATGGAGGGGATAGACTCAGGGAAGGAGACAGAGCCCCACTTAAAAGTTTTCTGCTTAAGAAAACTTGTCCTTTAAGAGCTTCCTATTATTGGGGGAAGGAAAATAGATTCCTGACATGGCCACACCCTAAGCATTCCAGGGAAGTGAAACAGAATTGCTGACCACACTCTCCTCCAAGCAATGGACAGTGAATGTAGAAGAGACGACAGCCCAAAGCCCACCTTGCCCTCTACCAACAAGCATCTGAGTACGCTGGACGTGTCCATAGGTGGCACAAATGGTTAGTACCCTCTGTTACTGACTGAAAGATTGGGGGTTCGCATGCACCCTGAAGCACCATGGGGGAGGAGGAGTCGGAAATGGCCTGAAGAACTACTTCACAGTAACCAGTCACTGAAATCTTATGAAGTCATGGCACCAACAGACAGATGCAAACCCATGTCCACTGCAGCTTTGCTCACAACAGCTAGAAGACAGAAACAGCCGAACCCAGTAGAAGCATGGATAAAGGGGTAGACACACAGCGGGCACTGTGCACCGTGAAAAGGCAACAGTGAAACTGTGGAGCTCCTCACAGCACGCGTGGACTTGGAGAGCATGACGCTGAGTGAAAACAGTCAATTATATAAGGGTAGATATTGAATGAGACTCCTGCTATAAGGCAGTGGAAGGAAGAAGGGGTAAGACAAAAAAAAATGATACCAACACAAACAGACTGGATATTGTCAAGGCGCGTGGAGCAAGTGGGGGGGGGGTGTAGAAAAAGCTACAGCCCAGGCAGCTGCCAGGTGTGACTTATAGCAGGTAAACTGGCAGGTAAGACAGCTGCCAGGTATGACTTATGGTGGGTATGACAGTCATGCATTTGTGATGTCAATTTCATGATTGGGATGTAGGGGTGGAGTCTAGCCTGTTAATCAGGAGATAGCCAATGAGTAGCCAATGAGGCCTCTATGTGGGCATGACTTTCTCCTGAGAATTCTGGGAAGTCTTACGGTATTTCCCAATTGGAGAAGAGAGACTTGACTCTCAGTCTCTGAGTCAGTCTCTGAGACAACAAACTACTAACAGACAAGATGGCAGCATCCGAGGAACTGGAGGAGCCACACGACCTTACCCTGATGGAGCCAGACCTCTGAAGCTGGAGAAGCCATGTGGAGACCCCTGCCAGCGCTGACTTGCTGCTTCTACCACCACTGGATGCTGTTGATGGACCCTGAACCCTAGAAGCAAGGAGCCATGGGGAGACCCCTGCCAGCACCGGGATGCTTTGACTGCATGTCCTTTGTGAGTCAGAGAGAGACTTTATAGACTGGTATCAGACATATGGGCGAATGTTGGATTAATGACCTTGGACTGGACTGGGTTGGGATGCTTTCTCCATGTTCCATTCCTCTTGTATGTAAACCTTTCCCTTACATCCATAATCTGTTTGTGAATTTATTTCTCTAGTCTACCCAGACTAGCACAGTGGGTGAACTGGCAGGTAAGACAGTTGCCAGATGTGATTTATGGCAGGTGAACTGGCAGGTAAGTGGGAGAAGAGAAGTCAAGGAGGAGATAAACGACATTGGGGGATTGACTGGTAGTTGTCAACTACTGAATGTACAGTCGATGATGCGGAATATAAACTTCCACCTCGTTGACACTCACAGAGTGTTAGTCAGTGAAGCACAGTTCTACGCTGACACACACATGGGGTCACCATGAGTCAGAACCCTATAAAGGGAGCCAGTGAGCTGCACTGGGTCACAGTTACACGGGAGTTTCAATGACTTACAACAGGAGTCCTCAACTCTGATCCAGCGTTTTCACAATCAGTGTAGGGGGTGGGAGTGGGGGTGGGGCCCCGCCAGTCTGCTCGCTCAAACTCCTAGCTCAATACCTACTGATGGTCTCTGCCCCTCACCTCTTCTCCTGTAACTTCTGGGGCCTTTTCTTCTCCATCTTTACTCACGAGTGGGTCCCTGGGCCATGAGCATGGGCACTCCCAGGGAGTGAGTCCCACAGGCAGTTTTCCACCAGCTGAATCAGAGCTGCGTTTGGACAAGGTCCCCACTCAGAAACAGGCCCCTGGAGGTAGCCGGGAGCCCCGGCCTTGCTGTGCCAGGTGGAGAAGGGAAATGGAGTGCTGCCTTGCCAAACTCATGGCCTTCTTCTCGTCCCAATTATTTCTCTCTTCCAGGCTTTCTATTTTCTTTTCTCCATCTGTTTCTAATCACTTAAAAAAAAATCCCCATACTCCTATGAAAGGAGTTCTCAGTCTGTTTCGAACGGCAGTAGTAAGGGAGACAAAGGGATCTGGGGGAGGGGGAGAGAGATGAAAGGGACCTGATGTTTAGCAGACGGGACCGTGCAGTTGCTGTAAGTCGGCACCGATGGAACACCACGGCAGGGAGCAAGACTCTGAAGGCGGTGCTGGGGGCTGCAGCGTGCTGATTGAACCCACCCAGAAGGAGATCTGGTGGGGAAGTGGTGACTCATTGAGTTGTGAATGACAAGGTTATTAGTTCAAAACCACCAGCCGCTCCTGGAGAGAAAAATGGGACTTTCTACTCCAATAAAGGGTTATGGTCTCAGAACTGCCCACAGGGGTAGTTCTGTCCAGTCTTTTAGGGTCCCCATGAATCACCACTACCTCTACAGCAGTGAGTGAGAAGGAGAGCTAACAGTTCCCCCAAAGATCAGTCAAGAAAGTCCTATGGATATCCCCTTACAAAAGGGTTCAGGGAGGAGACAAGCCAGTCAGGGTGCAGTGTAGCAAGGATGAAATGTGCAATTTTCCTCTAGTTCTTCAATGCTTCCTACCCCCCACTATCATGATCCCAATTTTGCCTTATAAATCTGGCTAGGCCTGGATGTACACTGGTACAGATAGGAATCAGAAACACAGAAAATCCAGGACAGATGATCCCTTTAGGACCAGTGGTGAGAGTGGAGATACCCAGAGGGTGGAGGGAGGGTGGGGTAGAAAGGGGGAATCAATTACAAGGTTGTAATTATAGCCTCCTCCCTGGAGGGAAAACAACAGAAACATGGGTAAAGGGAAATGTCGGAGAGTGTAACATATGACAAAATAAAAATAATTTATACATTATTGAGGGTTCGTGAGGGGGCATGGAGGAAAGGGGTTAAAAATGAGGAGCTGATACTCAGGGCTCAAGTAGAAAGAAAATGCTTGGAGAATGAGGAAGGCAACAAATGTACACATGTGCTTGACACAATGGATGGATGGATTGTGATAAGAGTTGTATGAGGCCCCAATAAAATGATTTTAAAGAAAGAAAGATAGTTAGCTCTTTAGAGAGGTTCTCCTCTGTAGCATAGTGGTAATCACAAGCCAGCAGGAGTGGCCACGAGTTTGTGTGTCTCTAAGCTACGTATTTGGTATGAGTCTTCTCCACTTGGAGAAACCGATGCTTCACAAGGGGGAGCCCCCTGTCCAAGACCACGCAGCAGACCTCAGTGAGGCCCAACCCAGCCCCGTTCCTTCTTCAGCCTCCCAGCCACGGAGCTGGAAAAGCAATCCCTCACAGCAGCACTGGTGAGAACCCTAGGAGAAAGGGCCTTTGTACACTGCAAGACAGAATAGATCTCCAACCTTAAAGCGTGTGGCAGCTCCCCCTCCAACCTTACTGCTACTGCTTCTTAGATAGCTTCGTGCCACCGAAGAGAAAACAGGAAACGGGCTGTGGCTTTCTTTGGAAGGTCAACTCGAAGGGCACAAGCCCACCTTCCTCGGTCTATGCCTGTTTCCTCCCGCTGTGAGTGGCCTGGGGCGGGGCGGGGGGGCGGGGCACGGGGGAATACAGAGATCTGTGCTGCAATGTTCCCAAAGACAGAGACGATGTACCATGACATCCTTCAACCTCAGGCTTTCCTCGTTACAGGTTTGAAGGATGCATCCAGGTGCGAAATGGACTTCACCCATTCGGCACAAGGCGTGACGTCCACAACCTCGTTCCCTTCCCAAGAGCCAATCTTGAGAAACTACGTTGTCCACTAGGGTAGCCACTGACCACAAGTGACTCTTTAAGTTTACATCTGACCTAAAGGTTCTTCCTTCGGGGGCACTAGGACCATTTCAGATGCTCAAAGGTCACACGTGGTTGGGGGGTGGCCAACCACGATGGCTAGCTCATCTCCACCGTCACAGAAAGTTCTCCTAGACAGCGCTTCTCCCTACTATAAGGGATTCCCAGTGAAATCTTTCAGTAAGTCATAAGGAGGATCTCATAGAGTGGGATAGTGAGACCTGACAAAGGGGGGACTCGATGAGAAGGTCTTGCCTCTAACAGAGTTAGAAGCTGGGAACTGTTCTATTATGTATCTTAAGTTGAAATATTTACCTTTTCCTTCTCTGGTAAGTTTCAGCCATACACAGGTTCTGGCTTCCACGGGCTTGACTTCAAGAAAGAGCTCTAAAGAGGCAGGAAGCAGCTGTGAGGAGCCCTTTCTCGGGCCCCTCTGTTCTCACCGTAGGGAACTAAGAGACAATGGCTGGAGCTCCACAATGGTGGCCACGGTAATGTCAGGAGGAAACGCTGTTCCTCGTGTTGCTGCGCCTCAGACCTCCACTCTCAGTCCTCTTCTCTCTCCTGTCTCCCTCACTCTCCGAAGGATGTGGTGACTCTGAATGTGATGATTCCCAAACTGGAACTGTCAACTCTTCCAACTACAGACTCGTGCAGCCACACACCCCCGTCCAGTGTCTAGTGACCCACCGCTACTGAGTCTCTTCCGACCCATCAGGACTCCAGCTTTCCTTGGGCTGTAATCCTCACAAGAGTAGGCTGCCTCAGCTTTCTCCTGTGGAAGCAGCCGGTGGATTCAAACTGCCAATGTTCTGTTTAGCAGCTGGGCACTTTAACCACTGCATCCCCAGGGGATCCCGATCCCTTCACAGTCTATTACAAATTCACTGCCTTCAACTCCATTCCAGCTCACAGTGACCGTAGAAGGCAGGGTGAAATTGCCCCTGGGGGTATCCAAGATGGTAATTCTTTACTGGAGTAAGAAAGCTTCATTTGTCTCCGGCAGAGCAGCGAGTGGTTTCGAACTACTCACCTTGCATCACCCGGTGCCTCACCAGGGCTCAGCTGCATCTATTGGATTCCTCAAACTCCGCAGGTCTAACAACAAACTCCTGATCATCTCTTCGAAGCCCTCTCCTCTGACAGCCTTCCCCACTTCCACTGGAGCTCAGACTTCAACTCACTGCCACTCGATTCCAACGCAGTCATCCTGTAGCGCAAGCTCCAACTGCCCTTATAGGTTTCTGCAGCTGTAACTCTTTTTTTTTTAATTAATCATTTTATTGGGGGCCCCTTGCAATTCTGCTAACATCATTCAGTAGAATTAAGAGCGCTTGTATACACGTTGACATCAACATTCCCAAAACAACTTCTTTCTACTTGAGCTCTTGGTATCAGCTCCTCTTTTTCTCCCCTCCTTCCCCCACCCTCGTGGATCCTTGATCAATGATATATCATTATTGCGATCTCATGCCTAGAAAGTCATCTTTCTCTCTCCGAGTAGCAGGTGGATTTGACCAGCTGATGCTGCAGTGAGCGGCCCAATGTGTTATCCCCTATGCCGTTAGGGCTTCTGGTCCCGCTAAAGACAACGCTGATCACAGCTTCACCCTTCAAGGGGCTCAGCCTGAGCCTCTGAGTCACCTTTAATGTCCCTGTCTCATTCACACCTGACAATCACTCCGTCTCCTACGTCCTCTTCAAATAAATGCAGAATATATCCCCTTCTCAACACCCATCTCTTCCTCTAATGATCCTCCACCCTTCCGTCCGCCTGCTTCTATCTCCTCACCTTCTACAGTCCATTTCAACATAACCATGGGGTTGGGGTGGGGGACGTCTTTGATGTCGCCACTCTGCTCATAAGTGACATGGCAAGCTCCCATCTCATCTCGCTTGGAACAGAAGCCACAGTCCTCCCCCTGACCTGGGAAGGCCAGCAGCAGGAAGGCCTGGCCCCTTACCGCCTGCCACACCCTCTGCCTGGAACTGCAGACACGCAGGACTCCATGCGAGCCCCTCCCCAAGAATCGATTTTGCCACCTCGCCCCCTCCTCCTAGTCACCTCTTCCCAGTGAGGTCCCTCGGCCACCAGCACCCCTGCTCCTCATTACAAATCCACCTCCCCTGACTCCACTTGCCTTCTCTTCTCCCTCCCATAGCTCCCAATGCCTCCCAGCACACT
Organism: Nesogale talazaci; assembly: GCA_004026705.1. NCBI lineage: Eukaryota > Metazoa > Chordata > Mammalia > Afrosoricida > Tenrecidae > Nesogale > Nesogale talazaci. The sequence goes on from PVJH01021218.1 coordinate 20,350, forward strand.
GTCCTTCATGGCATCTGTTGTCTGTCTCCTCCCACCACAATGGAAACTCCCTGGGTGGGAAGCACAGATCCGATGTCCGTAGGCTGAGGATGCCTCTCGCACAGTAGCCACTGAAGACATACTTCTGGAATAAATGGAAGGTTAAGAGAACCACACAGTGGAGCCACCGAACACGGAACTAACGCCACCAGCTCCTCCCCCCACCCCAGCCCCACCCGGCCGACAATGCCATGGCTATGTGGTTAATCCTCTCATCAGGCTTCATCTTTGGCAGCTGAATGGAATTCCAAACTGATGCTTCTGCGAAAGTCAAGGGGATCAGGTTTTACTCTCGGGTTGCAGCAGGAACTGGGCGGCCCTGGCTGACGCCACAGGACTGGAAGTCTTACCCTCAAATCCCATTCACCACCTTCCCTGAATGTACAATTCTCCTTAATATGAATGAATGATTGGAATGGCAGCTGACTTTAGAAAACGCTTGTTATGTTAGGGTTTTAAAATGTCCTCCAGATTTCAAATATGTATTTTTCCACCAACGGCAGCCCTTATTTGCAATAACCCAAAGGTGGAAACAACCCATAGACCCATGTTTGTCCGACAGAGGACTGGATAAACACAAAGTGGCATCCCTAAGCAGGAAAGGAATTCAGTCCTGGCACATGCTATGGTGCGGATGTACCTGGAAAACACTGTGCTGAGTGGCAGCGCTAGTCACAAAAGGTTGAATTTTGCGATCCCCCTTGTCTGAACTATCTAGGGTAGGCAAACGCAGAGAGACCAAAGGTCATTGCTAATGCCAGTGGTTAGAGGAAGGGGAAATGGGAATTACACTCGAAGGGTATGCTGTTCTGTTTGGGAGCCAGATGGGACAAATGTATGTAGTGGTGATGGTAGCAATGATGAATGTAACCAATGCCACTTTATACATTTAGATGGAAAATTTTGCAGTTTTTATTGATAGCTGTCGCATATGTGGTATGTCTATAGAGGACTTCAAAAAGTTCTTGGGAAAATGGGAGTTGAAAGGCAATGTCATTTTTCCCCCTAGGAACATGTGTAAGTTCGACAGAGGACATTGGTACATGGATGATTACCTCTGCTGTGAATATACCCATGAATGTGGAGGAACTTACAGGAAGCAAAGTGATGAAAACTTCATAGGCATAACCTTACTCATGGAGGGAATGAGGCACTGGGCCCGGGGCTTCAGGACCACAGTCTTAGGGATAGCAAGGTCCACTGGCAGAGACAATGTTGTCCACAAAACATCCTGGTTTGGTGGATCGTTACTGGGGTCTGACAAGTGGAGCAGCCATCTATGGTGCAAATATTGGCCTATTATAGAAATCGAGAGACGCATGGAAACAGCCAGTCTAATGGACTGATGGACCCCATACACCTTGATCTCAGTGATCCTGAAACCAGAACTAGAGGGGGCCTGGCCACCACAAACAACTGTTCTGGAAAGGATCGCCTTTGAAGGTTCTGGATAGAGTGGGCAAACAACCTAAGAACAGAACTCAAAATCATAAAAGAGAGACTAGGCTTTAGAGACTGCTGTGACCCTCCCCCACCCCGCCACCCCAGGCCCCTGCCCAAGACTAGGTCTCTGCATCACCCTTCATGTCTAGAACTGAGCTCACCCCTGTGGCAAGAGAAGCAAACCACTAACGATCAGAGGGCAACATCCACCCCAAGGCAGAGGGCGGGGGGGAGTGGGATCATGGCTGATGCACCAAGGGGACTGGAATGGAGAAGCTGAAACTGTGTGTCAGTATGTGTGTGTGTGTGTGTGTGTGTGTGTGTGTGTTGCTGAATGTAAAAGGAGTGATCCGTTCTGTACACCTTCACCCAAGTCACAATGAAAAAGAAAATAATAAAAAACAAAATTGCACTAAGTTAGTGAGGATAAAATCGTCACTGTAAACACATCTCCCAACTGTGAAGCACGGGAGGAGTGGATGCATAATGATAAGAACTGAGACAGGGGACATAGGGGATAAAGAAGAGGGAGTGGTGATAGGGATTTCAGGGGTAAATAATGAAGAGGGAGGGGGAGGAAGCTCTAGAATGGATTGTGATTGCTTACCTCCTTTTAAAGGCACTGTAACCATGGTGAAGGTGGAGGAAATGCTCTAAAAGTGATCTGGTAATGAATGTACAATTCTCCTTAATATGAATGAATGATTGGACCACTGAATTGTACGATACATAAATTATATGCCAATAAAACTGTTGGGGTGAGAGTTTTAAAAGAAAGTAATTGCAATATTTCCACAAACTTTCAAAGCTCCTTCATATATGTGTGCATATATACATTTTCACGCACATATCTTTAACACTGTGAATATATAACACACACATAAATTATGTATGTGCATTACAAAGATGTACATAGATGTATACATTGGATATACGTACATACACATACATATGCTGCAACAACCATTCCATGGTATTGTTAGAGGACATTTATACCCGGAATTGAATTATGGTGAAACAGACAAGCCCATCCTGAGGGCCGTCCTGTAAAAGAGCTGACCTTTTGTCTCCCATGACCGCTAGGTCACGAAAGACAGACGTCAAGCAAGCGCTGCAGCCTAAGAGAGGCTAAGGAGACAGGAGAGCCAAGCGCCACGTGTGTCGCAGGGCTCTCCGTTCCTGGGAAGGATGTCAAGAGGACAGCTAGTGGAACTTGACGGAGTCTGTAGCTTGCTGGACAGGAACGCATCCTTTAATTTCCTGATTTCCGTAATTGTGTTCTGGTTATGTGGAAGCATGCCTTGGTGCTTAGGAAACATATACTGATGTGTTTACGGGAAAGAGGGTCCTGTCTGCAACTTCCTCTCAGTTGTTGTTGTTTTTTCTTAATATGAACAAGCAGAGAATGACAAAGTGAGCATGATAAAATGTGAACATTTGGAGACTCTGGATGAAGGACAGAAGGGATGTCCTTGTTTCTTTCTTGCAACTCTTTGCAAGTCTAATATAAGCAAAAATATTTTAGTGTGAATCTATGTCTACACACACTCTTGTTTATGCACATGTGTGTGTCTGCAGTTGTTGTCAACTGCCATCAGGTTGGCCTGACTCACAGATACCTTATGTGTCCTAGAGCAAAATGCCCCTGGTCCCACGTGCTCTTCATAGTCATTGGTAAATCCGAATCCACCATGCAGCTACTGTGTCAATCCATACATATGAATGCATGTTTACGTGTCTGTATATGTATATGTATGCCTATACCTGCACACAGTTATGTGTGTGTGCACATGTGTGCATGTAGCCATAGAGAGAGTCATATGTCAAATCTTTACGTGAGTCCAAACTCTTTTGAGTCCAGTGTCTCGTGATGTGTTTTACTTCTCTCCACTTCAGACCTGTCAAAGGCCTCCTGAGAAAAAGGCTGGAGAGACTCACGCCGAGAAGAGGATCTGCTTCAGAAAACTGACCCAACTCATGATGTCCTTGAATAAAATCGGCAGAAAGACCCCTTTCAGAAGGGCCTTAGCCCTGACTGCAGACCCTGTCCTCTTCTGCAAGTCCTGGTCTGCAGCCCTGACTGTGGACATCTACATAGTGCTGATGAAAGAAATGGGGAAGCCTGGAGAAGCCAGGCCCCTTAGGAAACCTTCCAAATAAAGCGCATTGCCACAGAGACCCTAAAAGACAGTGTAGAGTTACGGTTAACTCGTCATGGGAGTAGAAGCAGCTGACGATTTCAAACCGCTGACCTTACAGTTCGCGGTAGAGTCCATCACTACTCCACCATGAGCGTCCAGCAGGAAATCTTCAGTGACTTGAAATCTTCCTCTGAAAAACAGCTTTATGAACAGATGTAGTGCCTCCCTGACCCGAGCGTATGACTCATCTCTAACCGATCAGGGTCTACCCACCTCCTCCCTTCACAGGGTGCACAGCACAAAGGAGAGCTCTCCGACTCTCTGTTGCCCATCTTTGCATTCCCACCTCAACAAAAGGTTTCCTTCTCAGGCCTGGCTTCAACGTCACACCTCCCCACTGTTGCCGGTCATGGATACAGCCCGCAGACCCCCGGGTGCTGGTGTCGTGTGGCTCCACTATGGCAGGAAGCCGGCCTGGCCAAACCACTCTCACATTCATGCATCTTCATCCTGAGGTCACCCTGGGCCTCTGGGAGGGCAGGCCTCAGGCCCACAGGTTTTCCTGGGGCGGAAGACGGCAGCAAAGGTCTGCTTCCCAAGCTGAAGACCAGGTAGCCAGGAGATGGGGAGGCCAGACGGGGCCGTTCTAGGGAGTGTTCTGAGGGGATCAGATATAGTACAAGGATGATTCACGCCCTGTCATTCCTTGTACCTCGTAGGACTCAGTAGGCCAGGTCATTTCCCCAAATCACTTCAGAGATTGGTTGTCCAGGAAGGAGTGGAGAAGACAAGGAGATGTATGTATATGTACATGTGTACATATACATATATATGTGTGTGTATATATGAGTATGATTCAGGGCCACCTTGATATACAGGAAAGCAACTGGTAAAAGCAGCGCAGGAGCCATCCTGAGGCCCTGCTTGACTCAGTCACCAAACAAGAAAACCAAAGAGCTGGAAAACGATTTGGGAAACAGTCCGTCGGTTCCACACCATTCAGGGCTGGGTTGAAGTCAGCCCACAGAGCCAAGAACAAGTCGCCAGCTTACACAGTTTTAAAAGTCCTGTGGAAAGTCTGACTGCCCCTTTTCCCCGCTCCCTTCGAGTCTCCAAGCGTTTAAACACAATGGTTGGCTCTTCATTGCCCTTTGGTGCCCACAGGGCAGCGAACAGGACCTCGGCGTGCAGACCTGGGAACGAGGGGAGGAAAGTGACCCGAGTGAAGGGACTCTCTCCCGTGGTCTCCTATGGAAACGATGAAGCGGTCTAATGAACTCGGGCAAAATGCAGAATGGCCCGAAATCAACTGGAAAAACTTGAAGGCCGTGGTCTAATGAGTAGCCTGACCCACAATGTGACTTTTCCATTATTCTTCCATTTAAAAGGCCCCGGAGAACAGGAAGGCAAAGGGGCTCTGACACACAACCACAGACCTGTGTGGAACTCAAGGCAAGGCTTGGGTGCCCAACGACTCCATGGAGAAGAAAAAGAAGGCCCTCAAACCCAGGGGGACTTATGCCTACGGCGTATCTGACAAGGCCCTAATCTCTAAAATCTAGAGACACAGCACTACCTCAACAATAAACAACTTAGTTTTAAAGTGGACAAAGGACACAGACACTTGGCCAAAGAAGACTGTGTGTAGGCAGCTAACAAGCACATGGAGAGAGGCTTGTGATCATTAGGTATCCGAGAAAAGCATCTTTCCCTGGCAGTCCTGATGCCACTTTATCAGAATGAAGAACCACAAGGGCCAGCGAGGCTCTGAGGAGACGGAAATGCATAGACACATCTGGAAAGACTGCAGAATAGCAAGTACAGCCCCGACAGGAAATGGGACGGCACCTCCTCAAAAACCTGGAAATAGAAACACAAGCTAGTCATCCCATTCCTAGCTATATATCCTAGAGAGAGTTAAGAACTGTGACACAGATAGACATATGCACACCCACATTCATGACAGCGTGACTCGCAATCACCAAACATGGGAAACAAGCTGAGTGCCCATAATGGAATAAAGAGATAAACCGTGCTACAGACACACAGTGGTTTACTGTGCCATGATAAAGAACAATGACGGATCCTCTAAGCATCTCACAAGATGTGTGAATCTATAAGACATAAGGCTGAGTGAAATAAGTCAATCACAAGACAAACGCTGCATGAAACTACTATTAAGTGAAAAGTCAACAATAAGCCAACACACAGAAAGAAACACCGTCTGGGGGGTCCCAGGGAGGGAAGAGGAAGAGAGAGGCCACCACTAACTACAGAAGGCATGAGTGTTTAGAACAGAAAATACGGACTAGCCAACATCACATCACCAAGGCAACGGAGAACCCTGAGAAGGATGCGAGAATACAAGGTAACTGCAGTAAATGCGGCTACAGACACCATCCCACTTAGAACCCTGGTGAGCTTTAAAGGACCAAGTCAGTGCCTCAACGTCTCTAAATTGTGAAGTAGGGGCCAGGGTGAGGTAGGTTTAAGGACAGTGCTGTTTGCTGTTGGGAGATAAGGAAACATAAAACCAGTGACTGGCAGCGAATGGCCTGACGGGCGGGGATTGCGTTTGCTCTTCCACCGTGATGCTGAATGTTGTGGGATTTTTTTTTTTAGAATCACTTTCAGAGGGAGTTTATGTACGAAACCCTTGACGACCTGGTTCCGTATACTTGACCTCATTTTCCCACTACGTTCATGATTACCCACTAGAACGGATCATCAGCTACAAATCTAGCTTCAAGAGGTCCACAATGCAAGTCAACTCCAAGAATAAAATTTGGGCATTCCTGGGCTGCAGCCCCGGTAGCGTAGTGGTTGGGTGTGGGACTGTGGCCCATTGGCTTGGTGCGTCAAATCCAGCAGTGGCTCTCTGGGAGCAAGGCTGGGTAGCTCCCAGGACCACCAAAGGGCAGTGATGCCCACCCCCCAAAAAAATTGGGGCATTCCTAAATGCATTTTGAAAAAGGAAAGTCTGTCGTTGGGACTGCTAGAAGGCAGTTGTCTTGAAGGGACTCATTCCCATCATGAATACGTAAGTTGAAGTTTGGCCTTGGTTTCCTTGTGCTTTGTTTGGGGGTGTCTCTGTCATCTTTTATAGTCATTTCTGAGATATCCATGACTAGCATTAGAGGTGAAAGCAAAATGGTAAGAGAGATTATGTTGTCGTGTGATATTTTATCATTTGTTGTTGCTAAGGGTTCTCAAGTCCGTATAGGTTCATGAGCAACAGGACAAAGCCCTGCCCTGGCCTGTGCTGTCCTTGCAGCCACTATGTGGACCCATCTCATTGAGGGTCTCCCTCCTACTCTCTGGTCCCTCCACTTTACCAAGTATCCTGATTATTATTCAAAAGGATTATCATTCCAAAGGACACTGGTGTTTTAAAGGCACTAGCAGTAGAAAGACAAACCCAATGGTTGTATCTACAAACTGAAAATGGCCTCCTTTTTTAAAAATCATTTTATGGGGGGCTCACACAACTCTTGTCACGATCAATACATACATCTATTGTACTCAAAACCCATCTGTACATTTGTTGCCATCATCATTCTCAAAACATCCTCCTCCTACTTAAGTCCTTGGTATCAGCTCCTCATATTTCCCCTCCCCCTCCCTGATGAACCCTTGCTAATTTACAAATTATCATTACTTTGTCATATTGTACACTGTCTGATGCGTCCCTTCACCCACTTCCCTGTTGTCCATACCCTAGGGAGGAGGTTAAATGGTTCCCCCTTTCTATTCCACCTTCCCTCCACCCTCCTATTATCACCACTCTAACCACTGGTCCTGAAGGGATCATCTGTCCTTCATTCCCCATGTTTCCAGCTCCTATCCGCACCAGTGTACATCCCCTAGTCTAGCCAGATTTGTAAGGTAGAATTGGCATCATAATAGTGGGCGGGGAAGAAACATTAAAGGAAAGTTGTAAGTTGCATCATTGCTACACTGCACCCTGACTGGCTCGTCCCCTCCCCACAACCCTTCTGTACGAGGATGTCCAGCTGCCTACAGAGGGGCTTTGGATCACCACTCTGCACTCCCCTCATTTACAATGATGTGATTTTTGGTTCTTTGATGCCTGATACTTGGTCCAGTCTGATGAGCTAAGCTTGGTTTAGGATAGACCTCGCCCAGGCTACTCCCTGGGGGAAGAACCATTGGCGCTCCTCTATGACCTGCAGGGCTGGCAGGCACTTGTCCTGTGGCACTATGGGAGAAACGTACAGCCAGGGAAGCCCATGCTCAGCCCTCCTTTATGTGGGTTCACAGTGTGTTGGCAGCAACGCAGTTGCAATGGATTTCTGTTTTCGTTTTTGGTCTCATCTTCCTCCCAGCAGGAGTTGAACAGCATACAGTGAGCTCTGAGAGACAGCAAGAACCAGCGGCTAGGACCGTGATGGGCACTCCATACCGTGGACGGACTGAGCCCTGACGAACAGCAGAATCATTTGCAGGTGGAGTGGTCCGCTGGGTACCGGGGAGTCTATTTTAACTCGAGTGATCCCAGGTGAGAGGGCAGCATGGCTTCAAAGGGTTCTTCTCAGCTGTGATCTTTCTGAGAGCAGATTCCAAGGTCTTTCTCTTGCCATAGAGGGGGTTTGAACTGGCAACTTCTTGGCGAGCAGGCAAACCCTTCAGGGTTGCACCGACAGAGCTCACAACAGCGGAGCGAGGAACGCACCCTGCAATCCAAGCTGAGCACCATCGTGGGATGGTTTCAACGGCCCCCGAGGGCCATCATATTTGGAAGGTTACCCGTGGTCAGTGCTGACTGCCTCCAGAGAGAGGCCCCGTGTGGCACCAGGCTGTCCTGAACGTGCCCCCAGAGCTCCGCAACCCCCTGCACATCAGACGCAGGGAGCAGGCCGGCTCTTCAGAGGGGCTGGTACTCAGTGAAATCCAGAGAGAGTCTGCAGACATTGTTGTGTCTTCGATATATTTTATTTTTAGACTGACTTTCTGGTTTGGGCACACGACACTTCGGTTTCTGCTTCCAAGCGGGGCATCAACTCCCTGCTTTAAATGCGTTTATGTGAGGGGGAAGGTCTATTGGCTTCGTGGTAAATGTCAAATAAAGACCGCGGGAAGTGTGGGGTGAAGTCAAAACACTTGTAGACACCGTGCAGGAGGCCCACGCCTGTGAGGATGAAGTCCGGGCCCCCGATGGTGACAAGCAGGGACGTGTGAGAGGCACGGGCACTGTCTGCGGCGGTGGCAGAGGGCACTGGGAAGGGGAACTGTGGGGGAGGGACACGGGGCCTTTGGGCCTGGCTGGAGCTGCCTGGACTCACCAAGGACCAGAGGTCTCCAAGCCACAGTCCTGGTAGAAGGGACTCCATCATTGGCCTGATTTGGGAGCGGGGGGAGGAACAAGTTTGAGGCAAAGAGGCTAAGGAAGCAGTCGAGGCTGCCTCATCTCTCCTGGCCGCAGCCAAGTCTGAGAATGTTCACGGCATCCCAAGAGGATGTGGCTTCTCGCAGAGTTGTGCCCCCAGAGGCCCTGGTCTTGGAGGCTGGGAGTGGAAGGGAGCCCTGTTCGAGTCATATGTTGCCTGTGTGGCAGGTGTGAGCCCAAGCAATCTTTCACGATATCGATACATATTGCCATATATGGGATGAAAACTTCTAGGGAAAAGGAGGGGGTGGGGGTGGGGCTTGGACTAGGCTTAAAGAAAAAGCCCTAAAGATAGCCTAAACAAAGCTTGCCCAGCCCCTCGGTGCCGGCCCGTCTGCAAGCCATATGGTGTGCGATAAGCCCTGCCCCTTTTATTTATCTTCTCCGACTGGTCCATCAAGGAGGGCCAGCCAGGTTCTAAGAAAACTCCCTTGTTACGGTCTAACTGTGCTTTTATAAACTGTCCCGGCTAGCAGCTCCCAGGCCCTCAGTCCTGCTCCGGGCGTTGACCGAGGCCACCCTCCCCCACCTGGGCTGCCCACCTCAGCCCCCACCAGGGAGCCCCAGCTGATGCCCCCTAACTGCCAGCTGGGCCCGACTGTGGACCGCACTCAGCCATCACCTCACGCAGGTCCTGGGCCACAGTCCAGACAAGGACGACAGGAAAGCAACACTCTTGCCCTGCGGAGTAGGTACTGCGAGGTGCTTGGTTAAGTCAGCCCCAACTCATAGCGACCCCACGCACAAGGGAACGAAATCCTGCCCGGCCCTGTGCCAGGTGGTCTCACATTGGAGCTCATTGCTGCCGCCGCTGTGCCACCCCATTCTCCCACCGCCCCTCCGCTTTACCAAGCAGGACAGTGCTTTTGTCTCCAGGCACCGTAAGTCTCAAAAGGAGCCCTGGTGATTAATGGTCAAGTGCCCCACTGCTGACCAGTGGGTCGAAGACCTGCCATCTGCTCGTGCAAAGGTTACAGCCTAGCCACCCAAGAGGGTGATTCTCCTCATCACATGGTCAGAAAGAGCAGACTGACCAGGGCTTTCTCCTGTGATCCTCCTGGGTGGGTTTGACCCGCCAACCTTCTATGAAGATGGACGGTGTAGGAAACCCCAGAGGGCACTGCCACACAAGGCCACTAGAAGTCAGGAACAGATGGAAAGGCCCCCAGCCAGAGAGCACAGGTATCAAGTATCTTACGGCAATGCCAACAGGGACACTGCCTCAGGGTGGCTATCAGAGGCTGCCAGCTCTCTGCACCAGAAAACAGCCAACCCATCACTGTCTCTCACTAGCTCTAAATCCAGGCCTGATCCCCAGTTCACCCTGTGTTCCCAAGCCCTGCCCTCCACAGTCCTCTGACCACTCCAGTGCGAGGATGCTGCTGCCAGGGACGCACACCAGAAGGACTGAACCTGGAGAAGGATGCAAGGGAGGGAAGATCTGTCAGAAAAGAAATACGTGAAGACCATCCACTAGAAGGGAAAGATAGAAAGGAAAGAGACGGTGCCTGGTCAGAGGAGGGAAACATGACAACCCAAAGGAATTCTGGCTTCCACAGGCCGGAAGCGTTCTCACAAAACTTCTAGTTCCTTCTCTGAAACTGAAATTTAAATAAAAAACAAAACAAAAAAGCCTCGCTGTCATTGAGTCCATGCTGCTTCACAGTAACCCTACAGGGAGGGCAGGGAGAACTGCCCGTGTGGATTCTGAGAGTCACTTTTCACAAGAGTAGAAAGCCTTGTCTTCCCCCAAGGAGTGGCTGGTGGTTTCAAACTGCTTACCTCCCAGTTAGAAGTCTAACACATAACCACTACACCAACAGAGAGGCCTATAGTTTTATCTGCTCAAACTGCTATAGTTTTATCTGCTCAATCTCAATCTGCATAGCAGCACTGGTTGCTCTTCCTTGAGTAACCCGCAGGGGCCTCCACACACACAGTCAGACCTCTGGCCTGTTCCTCTTGTGCACGTGCAAAGGCCTGCAGGCTCTGTGGTCCTCTCTCACAGTCAACAGGTTCAGAGCAACTTCTCAGCCAATATCGCCACGAGGTCTCGAGGGACACATTTGTGGCACAGATGAGAGTGTGAGAAAGCCCAAAGGAAGAGGCTCTGTCCCCAGCAAGTGTCTGGGGATGTTTCCAAGCAAGCCTGTGCAGAGCATCCACAAGACCATGTCATCTAAACCCTGGAGTGGTGAGTGCCTGGTGGCCTTCATAGGAGCACTTGCAGCTTTAAAAATGGCCTTCACCTGGGGCCTCATGGCAGCTGCTGGGCCAGGCAAGCCCCAACACGCTTCTTGGCCAGAGACCCAGTCTCACTTGAAGTCATCTCAGAGGCCTGAACTCACGGGCTCTGGGCCAGGCAGGCCGAGTGCCCGCAGATGTGTGGGCATTTCTCTATGTGCGACCCAGAAGCACACAGAAGCAGCTGTTAAGCCTCTTACTTGGGTCACTAACAAGACTATAATAGAATCATGCTTCATCTCCAATCTGCAGACTATTTCTGCTTTCAGCCAGAGATCCACTGCCTAATCCCATTAAGTCGAACTATATGACATCACCATTTGCCAGCGTCAAACATGTTAGAATACTGGCGATTACACGTGGCCCAACCTAATACTCATCTTATGTACAGAGTGCCTGCTGTGAGGTATCGTCAAGACACTAAGACTTCCTCATGCTCTAGCCATTGGGGAATGGAATTCTCTGACCACCTTTCAAGGTGGGGATCCAGTTCAGAGATGCAGAAATGGAGAAGCACAATACGGGCAAAGCCCGCCAGCCTCCCTCCATCCACATGGCGTGGCGCACACAGGTTCTTCCACCTCCTGCCCTTGTTGGATTGGCGACTGGCATTCTCACCACCTCAGGCCGGGCATGGCAGGGACTCTCTGCAGACAGGTCCCCCCCTGTGCAGAAGTCACTCTCTGGCTGATCAGAGCTGACCTCAATTCACAGTCGACGGCATTTAAGAAACCATCTCCAGAGGAGAAAAACACTGGAAAGCTTACTTAGGCCAGGCAGGGGAGAGAAATGAACCCTTAAAATAAATGGAAAGGAAAGGCCAAAATCCATTTTAAAATGCCTGACCCTGGCCCATGAGCTACTGTGTAGCAGACCATTGGGAAAAGCATCAGGTACAGCATGATCAAGCACCACCACAGCCCCGAGGCAAGGGCTTCTGGGACACTCTGGGAGTCTCGTAGCTGGAAAGGAGAGGATAAAAAGCCTCCCATCGGCTGCCGGCTTCCTGCTTTCACTTCACAGGCTGAAACTAGCCCCCACCAGAGGCTGGGGCTAGCTCAGTGAGATACAAAGGCTCTCACACTCTGCTTTTAAAAGAACAGAGAAGAACAGTCTCGCCTGGTCCAATAAAACTTTACAAGTCAGAGGCTAGGGAATGCTCGATTAAAGAGGTCCCCACCTGTTCCAGTAAGCATCTGTCAAGATCAAAGTCTGAAGACCCAGAAGAAAGGACCGACCTTGACATGGGCCAGGTAGTGATGACACGTCTCCTCCATGTGGACTAGCTGCAGCTTCTCTGCGACCTGGCCCGTGGTCTCTCCCAGCAGCACAAAGTAGACCCTGGGGGGCTGGCCTTTCTCCTTCTTGGCCACATCAGCCGTCAGGACATAGTTCAGGCCTGCCAAGAGACAAGAGGTTGAAACATGAGCAGTGACAAACATGTGGAGAGAAGGCCACCTCCACCTCCACCTGAGAGGGCTTCTCGGACTCCAGGGCTACACCACCAATTTAAGAGACACCTGGCCTTCCACCCCCATGGGGGATCACTGCCATGTCGCCACCCAGGTAGCCCAGCACAGCGGCCAACGTGCTCACAACCTCCAGAGAGACCCAGGAGGTCACCTGCCTTCCCAGTTCATCCCGATGTGATATGAAACATCATAGATTATCAACTGAGCGACCAAAACAGGCATCAAAAATTAGCTGGGTCCATCCAATTGGGTTACTATCCCAAGAAGCAGACAAGACAGTGAACAAACAGAATATTGCCAGAAGCTGCTAAGAAGATCTGTGTGCCTCGTGTCAAGCGATGTCAGTCCAACACAGGGAGCGACGACTTGGAGTCATTCTAAACTCAGCTCCTGGATCTTGATTCAGACTCTCTAGCCACAGGGGCCACGGGAGCAGACACTATACGACAGGCACGGTGTGGACACATCCATGCCCACCTTCTCCACGTAGCCGAGCTGAACTGAACGTACTCCTGGGCATCAAGCAATCTATCGTGGTTAGTATCTCTGCTGATCCCTGAGTAGCCCAAAGGGTTCACGCTCTACTGACCTAAAGGTTGTGGTTCAAACTCCCACTGTGGCTCCTACAAAGATGATCAGCTTGAACGCTCTCCGGAGTTCTATTCTGTGTCCTATGGGGTCGACATTGATCCAAATCTGCTCTCTGGCAACAGGTTTGGCTTTTTTGACTATTATTTCAACATGTGCCCAGTTTCAAACCAATGAGGTTGGAGGATGGAGACCTCCCAGTGGTGCCCCAGAAGAAAGGCCTGGCACTCTGTCTTCCCCCAAATCCAGCCACTGAAAGCTTGTCACACTGTCAGGAAGTCACGAGCCCAAAGTGACCTGAAGGCTTTATCAAAAGTCCGACCCTCACAGGGGTTGTGGGGGGCCCCACTCCTGAGGGAGACGCTCCTCCTCTGTACCTGATGTGCAATGCCATGCCGCTGCGCCTACTGGGACTTAAAAACACAAGGCCATAAGACGGAGTGTTATCTGGTCCACTGCGTAGCCCAGAAAGGTGAGTAAATATCTAACAGTAAGTTATATAACAATGAGTTTCGCTAGAAAGATAACTTGAGCATTAATACACCCAGCTCATTGCTTTTCTAGGCCACAGAATAACATTCCAGCATTCAGTCCCTCCACGACACTTCTTGAACTCAAGAGAGAGGTGCCGTTACAAGGGACAGCACGAGAACCTTCCCTCACTACCCCATCCCCCAAAAGCTTGCCAAGCTATGGAGCTACAAGTGACCCCACCCCCAAATCAGCCTCTGGGGGTGGAGGGGATAGGTGTCTGTGTCCTTGCCCCAGCCCTGCTCCTGCCCGGCCCCTAAGTCTGTGAAGCCTGTTGGCAGAGATGACTCTGGCTTTGAATAACATCAAAGGGATTAACCACCAGGGGAGGCATGAATGAGGAGAGAGGGATGGACACTGTGCCGCTGCCTGGAGTGAATTTTTACAGCATCTAATGGCTTTCTTGGGCCTTTGCCATCCTCGGGGCCTGTGTCAGCACTGGCCGAGTTCTGGTCAGCTGGGGCAATGCCCCAACTTGTTTCTTTCGGTCAACAGCTGATTTCCAAAGGCGGACTGCTCGCCGGGAGAAGCCATGACCTCGCCAAGCCCCAGTGGTATTGTTTACAGGGAAAGGGCTCTCAGAGCCCAGGGTGGGGCCTGGGCAAGGTGGGGAACAGCACAACAGCTCCCACTCTTGGTCTCCTCTGCAGCCTGTGCCCTCCCATGTGGGATGAAGCTAGGACGTTTCCACATCATATCTACTCCAAAATATTAAGCAAATATGAGTAAGCATTCGCCAGCTCAAAAGCTTAGAGATATTCTCCCTAGAGGCTCCAGCTATCTGGAGGTCTTTCTGTCTCACACACAAAAGATAGGGCTGATTCCCTCCTGTTAGGACAATGGGTCTCTTCCCCTGAAGCCTATGGGCAGGGTTCACATGCTGTTGTTAATGATCTCTGAACTAATCTAAGCCGTTTACCCACATCCAGGAGTCTGGGGTCTGCTCTTCTCACATGGGACCCTGATACCTCCCTCTCCTGTAATGCATACCGATAGCACAGCCCCTTCCTGTGACATGTGTCTTTACCTGTAACTAGGGGCCTTGCATGGCTCCAAAAGGTATATGAGGCTTGGTCAGAATAAAGACCCTCTCTCTGGCTCTCGCCCTTCACCCTCTGGCCCTGACCCAGATCTCTGTTCCCTATGTCCTCAGCTCCCCCACCTTACCCTCTCTCCATGTGGACCACCAGATGGGGCTGAGGTGAGCGAGCTACCATGAAATGTGTCTGACTTTTATTATCTTTCTCCCGCTCTATGACTCTACTATAGTAATAATTATCGCCATACAGCTGGTCTCCCCACTATGAAAGCAGGCAATCCCAGGCTCAGGGGACAATCGAGCCCCAGCCACCAGGTGCAATCATTCTCCGCTCGGCCTCCCTTTGTTTTGGCATTTTAAATTACTCACTCGTGCCACCGGAGCCAGAGGGGAAGGGTCCCGGGGCCAGAGAGGCAGGCAGATTTGGAAGCACTGAGTGGGCCTGTGGTTTGAACCGCTCCCACCTCCAGTGCAGGGAGGCAGCCCCTGGGGGAGGCGCTGGCTGGAGGAGGCAGCAACACTGGGTACTCTGCTTGCTCTGCTCACTCTGCTCCATCACTCAGAGCAGGCCTGGGGGACCCCAGGAGCCTGGGCCCGACAGGCGGCCTGAGTCAGCAGGATGTGAGCCCGCACACCCACACCTCCAAAAACCAAACCTGCTGCAGTCTGGTCTCTTGCAACTCGGGCTGACAGCAGCCCCTCCTGCCAGCCAACCGCCCCTGCGGGCAGCCCATTTCACATCTTCAAGTGTGCCTCCTGGCAGCCTGTGTCCACGCCCCATCGAGTGATGTCATGTCGAGTAATACTGGCAGCTGTCTCTGGCTGCCCGCAGCTGGTTCCCCAGGCCCCCACCACCCCCTCCCCCTGCCCCTGGGGCGCCAGGGGCCAGCTATCTAGCATCAACTCCAGTTCTGCTCTCTCCTCCCAGTGGGCTTTGATGCATTCTTGTTCTGTGAAATTCTAGAAACTTCTCCTTCCAGAGTTATTCTGAGCTTCCTTACAGGTGCCCCAGGAAGGGGTGGGGAAATAACTCCACTTCACGAGCCATTCTAACAGGAGCCCTGGGGTCCTACTTTGTAATGTGCTGGGCTGTTAACAGCACGGTCAGCAGCTCGAGGCCACCCCCTGCTCTCTGGGAGAAAAGATGAGGCTCTCTACTCCCTTAAAGGGTTAGTCTCAGAAATCTACAGGGACAGGGTCTCCGTAAGTCAGAATGGGCACGATGGCGGTTTGGCCTTTCCTATATCCCTCCCCTATCCACACATCCAAGAATGAGGGGGTCCTTATTCATTTACCCCACTCCTCACGTAGCATGGGATGTCCCTTCACTTGCATGGCCATGCTTCTCCCGAGACCCCCAGTTGCTCAGAGAACATTCTTGGTGCACAAACAATGCCAGGACAGAAAAGCAGCCCCAGAGCGAGAGCAGGGCGTCAGAGACAAGTCTCACAGTTTCCATCTTCTTCCAGCTACTGGCTTGGAAGACCTTGGGATCGTGGCTCAGAACCTGGGCTCAACTGCTGGTCCAGAGACAGGGGCCTGGAATCTGGCTGGCTCACAGCTTTGCCAGGCTGCCAGGTGGCCACGGGAACACCGGGAGAGAGGGCAGCCAGAGGGCGGTACACAGACCCATAGGACTCCTTCCTTCCTGGCTTGCTGCACTCAACCCTTTGGAGGCACAGCCAGCACTCTGTGGGAGAACTGCCAGCTCCATCCACGGCCACCCGAGGACACCAGGCAAGCTTAAGTGTCCACCTGGCTGGCAAAAAAGCAAGTAAGTATGCGGGAGACCCATCAGGCTCCTGCTCCCGTAAAGACCTGCAGCCCTGGAAACCCAGAGCGACAGGTCTGCTCTGTGCTGCCAGGTCATGAGTCGCAACTAACTTGCTGGCAGTGAGTTTGAGATCTGTGTGTGTTTTCAAAGAGGGGATACAGGCTGGGTAAGGGGTGGAGCCTGCCTGGGCCCAAGTTCCCCACCCTTGTGTCATGCTTCCCCCGCCTGCTACCAGGTCACCAGTGAGGCGACGAACGGGACAATCGGGGTAGAGAGAACCCACGTTTTCAAACGGTTCATGAAATGTGATCTAGGAGGTTCTTAGGAGAGCCCACCATCGGAAGGAGACACGTGTTTCTAGAAAAGTGAGTGAGGGGTGCCTGACTCACTCATGTCCCTATGGTCTACTGGCCTCCCTCCCCCGGAATGCCGGCTCTGGAGGCCAGGGCCTCTGTCCAGTTCCCAGCACATCGACTGGGGCGTGGTAAGAGCTTAATAGCCACTTGGGGACTGAGTGAGCCCCAGGTGCTCCCGGCCCTCTGTGTACACTGGCTCCGGGCTGTGCTGGCTTGTTAAGTAAACAGTGTCCAGTCTGTGTGATCAAGAGGTGCCGATAAGGTCAGGTATCACACATCAAAGACCCAGAACAAAAAATGATATCCATGTGAAGGATGGGGGCAGGGCAGATGGAGACCCATCTGTAGACGATTGGATATCCCTTCACAGAAGGGTCACAGGGAAGAGAGGAGCCAGTCAGGGTGCAGTAGAGCACCGATGAAACACACAACTTTCCTCTAGCTCTTTAATGCCTCCTCATCCCCACTATCATGACCCCAATTCTACCTGACAAATCTGGCTAGACCAGAGGATGTACACGAGTACAGATAGGGAATCCAGGACAGATACACCCCTGGGGGCAAATCATGAGTAGCCATACCAATAGAGGAAGGGGAAGGTGGAGGAGAAAGGGGGAACCGATCACAATGATCTATATATAACTCCCTCCCAGGGGGACAGACAACAGAAAAGTGGGTGAAGGGAGACAGTGGCCCATGTAAAACATGAAAAAAAATTTATAAATGATCAAGGGTTCGTGAGAGAGGACAGGTGGGGTGTGTGTGAATGACCTGATACCAAAGGCTCAAGTAGAAAGAAAATGTTTTGAAAATGATGATGGCAACATATGTACAAATGTGCTTGACACATGGATGGATAGATGGATGGATGGTGATAAGAGCTGTAAGAGTCCCAGTGAAATGACTTAAAAAAAAGTGACCAGTGCCTCGCAGCCCCAAAGCCACCCATCTGCCTACCCCTGCACTGGGAGGACTCTGCCGAACTCCTTCCTGCTCTGTTGGTGGCTCCCTCTGAGGCTCTGCCAACATGGACCATCGGAGGGAGGCTGCAAGGTGGGAAGAGGGAATGGGGCTTATTCCTGCCTGCCTCCTGCTCTTATCAGCAGAACCCAGCATCAGTGTGTCACGGCAGTTGGCTCCAATAGCAATTACTTCTAGTTTCTACATCATCCCTCTAATAGACACACACACCCCAACCCTCCCACACCTCCCCAAAAACTAGCCTCATTGCACCCTCTCAGAGACTTAGGTCCCACCCAGCCCTATGAGGTCCCACCTCCAAGCTTCCAGGTTCTGACAATCCTAAAGACATGGCATGCTCCACTGTTCCACGGCTCCCAGAAGCTGAAGTCCGGAGTGAAGAGGTGACTGGAGTCCTTCTCCATGTGAATGCTCAAATCCCCCACCCCCCACTCCCACCTCCAGGGTACTAGGGGGCAGGAAAGAAGTCAAAGGGGCCAAGCAATAGTGTCAGACTGCGTGTGGCTCCCTAAGCCAGCCCCAAGAGCAAGTCCTACAGCTAAAGAGCTTGGCCTCCATCAGGACCTCAGAGCCATTCAGAAGCACCTGGCATCCTACCAACACCTATGAGTTTCAGGGTTTCCAACTGCTCCACCCATATACAGCCTTCTGATGGCACTCCCATCCCTGAAAATGCAGACACTTGTTCACCATGCAAACAGTGGACAACACCATCATCAC
>PVJH01021219.1:0-39100 GCA_004026705.1 Nesogale talazaci
TTTTTGCAGTTGTCTTGTTGTTGTTGTTGTTGTTGCTATTGTTGCTGTTGCTGCAGTTATTGCTTTATTTTCTATTGCTGCTTTGTTGTGCTTGGTCTTGTGTTTGTGCATATTGCTGTCGCTGTGTGTGTATCTGGATGGGATAGGCAGGATAAACAAGCCAGAGGAGAGAACAAAGAGACGACAGAACATGGGAGAGGGCGAGGTGGGGGGCAAGGAAGTGGGTGTTAACAAACCCAGGGACGGGAACAACAAGTGACTGAAAGCCGATGGTGAGGAGGGTGTAGGAGGTCTGGCAAGGCTTGATCAAGGGCAAGGTAACTGAGAGAAATTCCTGAAACCCAAACGAAGGCTGAACATGATAGTGGGATAAGAGGAAAGTTAAAGGAAATAGAGGAAAGAACTAGGAGGCAAAGGGCATTTATAGAGAGCTAAATATAGGCATGTACAAATGTAAATATAGTTATATATGACGATGGGGAAATAGGTCTATGTACATATACTTATAGGTTTAGTATTAAGGAAGCAGACGGACATTGGGTCACTACTCAAATACTCCCTCAACACAAGTACACTTTATTCTAATAATCTTGCACTCTGAGATGCTCACTTTCCCATACAATCACTTGAGACAACTGGGTACATAAGCAAATGTGGTAAAGAAAGCTGATAGTGCCCAGCTGTCAAAAGACATAGCATCTCGTGTCTTAAAGGATTGAAGGTAAATAGCCGGCCATCTAGCAATTTGAAAGCACCAGCTGATTTCTAGAAGATTAAGTCGCTTCCTCCAGTGAAGACCTACAGTCTTGGAAGCCCGTGGGGGCAGTTCTCTGCTCTAAAGGGCTGCGTCACTTAGCACTGACTTGATGGCTGTGAGTTTTGGTAGCCTAGTCAAATTTTATCACAATAAAAAATGTCATTCCTTGTGCAAGGGTAACACTTAAAATTCTGGCAAAGTTAGGGTATGTTTAAAGCGTTCAAGAATGTTCAACATTAGTCATGTCTCCAAATTCTGTAAACCTTCCTTGAGCTTTAAGTATTTGCTTCATGTCATTGTTCTTCCTTAAAGAGTCAATTGGCTTCCAACTAGTTTAATGATCCAAAACTATAGCTACCACACCCAGTCTCACCCTACTGGGCCTTAAATCAAAAGTTTAATGTCTCCATTCTTGGGGAAAGTTCCAGAATAATTCCTTGCTCTTGGTTCTGGAAACTAGACACTAACTTGTTGGCTTCCGAGTAACATTTGACTGCATCAGATAATATATGCTCACTGAAGACATCACTTATCTACTTATGTAACTCCTTCATATGTTCCAAGCTGAATCTGAAGACCAGTTTAAATTTTGCTTCTTACACATAAATCAAAATTCCACTCCTAGGTATATTCAAGAGACTCAAACAGTCACTCGTACACTAATGTTCATTGCAGTACCAGTCACAGTAGTCAAAAATTGGCAAAAATCTAAAGGCTTAACCATGGGAATTTTGGCTCTTGTCTCCATAAACAACTACCTCCTTTGTCCGAGACCAGCAGAACTGGGTGATGTCTAAGACTAGGAGAACTGGACGATGCAATGATCCAAAGTGGATCAAAAGTGGGATCCTATGATGAGGTAGTACATCTATCCTAACTACATCTTGATTTGAAAATGTTCTTTATCTGATAGCAAGTCTATTAATATCTCTTGACTATGATCAGAGGGATTCACCAGAGACTTAATCCTTGTGGTGCTCATAATTTAAACTCTGATACCATTCCCTACTTCAGATTCGGATTATATCATTTACCCTCCTTGGATCACACAGCTGGTGTCCTTCTTTAGGTAGCTGCTTACTTGAAAACAAGCCTTTAAAACCCAACCACACTAGTTTTTCTATAGTAGTAAACCTCTGGTTTCTTTACCACACTTTGCAACAGCATTTATTTCTTCAGTGATCTCTTCATAAGAATGAGGACGGAATTGGGTCATATCATAAAAACTAATTGCTCTTAGATTAGGACAGGGACTAAGTGCAAGCTACAATCTATTCATATAACTATGGTTTTAATATATATTTGGTTCACTTTAGAGAAATCATTATCATTTTATAATTGAGAACACTATAAATCATCCCTCTGAGGCATAATATAATTCTATCTGATAGTATCATTAATTTAGCCAGTGGTATTTCATTTGAAACATTGTAGATAAAATATAGGCTGACTTCAGACTCAAATGCATGAATTGTTGACTTATACAGATTAAACTTTTAAGTGAGTGTACACAACACAAATAGTGCTGGAATATGATAAGGCAAAACTTTCAATGACACTCATTCACAAGGGCAGAACCAGGTCTTCCAGACTAATATATGTTATAAGACAGCAAGAAGAACATTCAAATAACAAATGCATGGTAATATGAGGCCACCATTCACTGGATACCTTCAAAGCAAGTGATCCTAACCAAAGTCCCCAAACTTCCAGTTCCATAATTTTGGAATAACTATTGTGTTTTTTCACACTAGAGTGTTTCAGCCCCAAGTCCAAACGGTGTATGTCAGTTTCTTAAATATGCGACAGGTGAGTTTGAGGAAAATTCCAGTTTACTTACATGGGTTTTCACTTCAAATCCTTCTACTGAAGGATTTGTACTTGAAAGAATAGAGTCTCTCTGTAGTTTATAGCACATGGCCTGGGTCACTAAGAACTGGAAGGAAATTAAGTCAAAGATATCCCATTAGTGTCATCATACTGGGCATATTCTCCACTTGAGTTCTATAAGTATTATAAAGCGTTTTCATTTCCATGGGGGGATATTGCTCCACCCAGTTTACACACAAACATCCTCACTTGAAAGTCCAGTAAGGTTCACTTATCATTCTTGTAAAAGTGGGTTGGGTCTGTTGATTTGGTGTGACCTTAGCACAATTCAGCAACTGAATTGTCTTCTCTTTCTCCTTCCATCTTGAGAAACTGACCCCAGCTGGGTGTAATCTCCTCTGTCAAAGTAGTTTTTAAGATGTATACAAATAAGGATGTGATATCTGATTCATGGGCACTAGGCAGGCTCTCTATCTCCTGACTTAGGAGATCAATTAGAAAATTACATGACTTGAAGCCTGCCTTTGTCTAGGTGTTTATCCTTATAGTACTGGACTCACATAATATTTGCCCTTTTGTGATTGACCGACTTCACTCAGCATAAAGGTTTTCAGGTTCATCCATGTCATGAGATGTTTCAAGGTTCCAATGCTATTTATTAAGGATGCATAATATTCCATTCCATTCTTCAACTGATGGGCATTTAGGCTGTTTCCTCTATTGTGAACAGTACTGCAGTGAATATGGGAAACCATATAACTGTTCATGTCTGGTCTCTCACCTTTTGAAGTATTTCTTCAACAAAGCTATTACTGCATCAGACAACATTTCTTGTCCCAGTTGCTTTGGGTGTACATACTTAAAGCCCACCATCAGTGTATAAATATTCCAATCTCTCTCAACAGTGACTCAGTGTATGTTCGCCATCTTCTTTGTGTGCTTCCTACATCATTAAATATTTTTTCCATGGATTCTTTCCATTTTGAAGCTCCAGGCTTGCTATTTTTCTTGAGTTATTTCCATTTAAATATGCTGAGCATATTATTCCTTTTGGCTACATCACTCTGTCTTTTTTCCTTTTTATTCTTTTTTTATTAAAAATCATTTTATTGGGGGATCGTACTTTGTTTTTCACAATACATGAGTAAATATACTGTGCCAAGCATCTTCACATGTCCACTGCTGATATCATTCTCCAAATATCTGCTTTTCCCCTTGAGTCCTTGATATCGGTTTCCAATCCTTTCCCCTCTTCCCCTGCTCTTTCTTCCCCACCAACCCTCAATACTTTATAAATTATTATTGTTCTGTCATATCTTATACTGCCCGAATTCTCCCCCAACCCACTCCTTTGATGTCTGTCTTTAAATAGGAGCTTATGTATATATCCTTGCCGTTGGTTCCATCTCTCTACCCCACCTTCTCTCCACCCATCCAGCAGCTCCAATTTCACCACTGGCCTGAAGGGGCTCATCTGTGTTGTTTTCCCCATACGTCCAGCTCCCCTCTCTACCAGAGTACCTTCTCCAGTCCATCTGGATTTATAAGGTAGAATTGGGACCATGATAGTTGTGGGGAGGAAGGCTTCAAGAACTAGAGGAAACTTGTATGCATCATCACTGCCTGGCTGCACCTTGACTGATCTGTCTCCTCCCCATGACTCCCCTGTAAAGGGGGAGACCGATTACCCACCAGTGGGCCTTAGATCCCCACCTTGCTGTCCCCCTCATTCGTAATGATGTGATTCTTATTCTTTGATGCTCAATACCTGCTCCCTTTGTACCCTCTTGATCACACAGGCTGGTATGCTTCTTCCATGTGGACTTTGCTGTTTCTGTGATGAATGGTGACTCATTTATCTTCAAGTCTTTGAGACTCCAGACATTTAATCATTTGGTAGCTGGGCACCATCAGTTTCTTCCACTCTGTTTGCCTCTGTATCCATTTGTCTTCAGCAATCATATCAAGAGTCAATTGGTCCATTGATTTTGATTTTTGTTCTTTGATGCCTGATACCTGATTGTTTCAGCACCTCATGATCACACGGGCAAGTGAGCTTCTTTTATGGTGGGTTTTTTTGCTCCATATTTATAGGTCAAGTACTAGGGTAGCAAGTGGACCTTGAGCCCTCACCCAGGTGCTCCCTCAATGCAGGAACACATTGTTCTATGAATCTGGTATTCCCACAAGGCTCACTGGCCCAACACAATCACTGAAGTAAAATGAATGCATAAGTAAATGTGGTGAAGAAAACTGATGATGGCCAGCTATTGAAGGATATATTGTCTGGGGTCTTAAAAGCCTGAAGATAAACAATAGACCATTTACCTGAGAAGAGACCACACACCCCCAGAAGAAGCACAACAGCTAGCGTGGCCACAAGGTGGTGAAAGGACTAGGCAACAGGCATCAAGAGGGAGGAAAAAAATACCACATATCACTGTGTGCACACATCCCCAAGGCGCCCACTGAGGACATGTGGGAGCATGAGCACGAGTGGTGAAGAAAGCTGATGGTGCCCAACTACCAAAAGATACATCATCGGGGGGTCTTAAAGCCTTGAGCATAAACAAGCAGACATCTAGCTCAGGAACAACAAAGCCCACCATAAAAGATGCTTTTTATTATAATATATTCCTTTGTCTCTTGAGCTGCCCTTTGAAATGTTCTATTCAGCTGTTTGACTTCATAAGTCCTTCCATTTGTCTTAGCCACTCTACCATAAAAGCAAATTTCAGAATCTCTTCTCACATACATTTTTTTTAAAAGATCATTTTATTGGGGATTCTTACAGTTCTTATAACAATCCATGCATCAATTGGATCAAGCATTTGTACGTATGTTGCCATCACTCTTTTCTAAACATTTACTTTCTATTTCAGCTCTTATTATCATTATTGACTCATTTTTTCCCATTCCTCCTCCCCTCCCACCCTCATGACCCCTTGATGAATTATGAACTATTATTACTTTCATATCTTACACTGACTGCTGTCTCCCTTCCCCCAGGCTTTCTGTTGTTCCTTCCCCAATGGGTGAAGAGGTCATTGTTGCATGTTGATCATTGCAATTGGTTCCCCCTTCCTATCACTCTCTCCCTACCTTCCCCCTATTCTACTGGTATCTCTACTCCCACTCCTGTTCCTGAGGAGTTTCTCTGACCTGGATTCTGTGTGTCATGAGCACTTATCTATACCTGAGTACACACTCCAGTCTAGTCTGCAGTGAAAGGCAGTAGTGGGATCATGATAGTGAGGGGTGAGGAAGCCTCAAGGAACCAGAGAAATATTGTGTTTCATCAATGCTATACTGTACCCTGGTTGACTCATCCCTTCCTTGTGACCCTTCTGTGAAGGGATGTCCCTCCTTTTTATTTTTTTTTTCAAAAAAGGTCATTTTAATGAACTTTTTCTTTTTTCATGAATGATATTCTTTTTTTTCTTTTTTTTTTAATTTTATTGGGGGCTCTTACAGCTACTATAGCATTCAGTACATCATTTGTATCAAGCACATTTGCACACGTTTTCACATACATTTCCCAACATTTTCCCCTTGAGCCCTTGGTACAAGCTCCTCTTTAAAAAAAAAAGAAAAGAAAAAAACTCCCCTTTCTCCCCCCTTTTTTTTTAATGAATCATTTTATTGGAGAGCCCATACAACTCCCATCACAATCCCTAACATCAGTTGTATGCAGGCCACTTTTACACACCCAATGCCATCATCACTCTCAAAACATTCTCCCTCCCTCCAGGCCCCCATTATAAGCTCCCTATATTACCCTTCCTCCCCCCCTTCCCCTTGAGCCCTTAGTAATTTACAAATTATTTTTTCATCCTGTACACTGTACAATGTGTCCCAACATTCACTTCCCTGTTGTCCCTGTCCCAGAGAGGAGGCTACGTGTAGATCCCTGAAGTTGGTTCTCCCTTTCTACTCCTCCATCCTTCCACCCTCTTGGTATTACCACTCCCATCACTAGTCTTGATGGATCATCTATCCTAAGTTTCCCATGTTTCCAACTTCACTGTACATCTCCTGGTCTCGCTGGATTTATGTGGTAGAATTGGGGTCATGATAGGGGATGGGAGGCAGCATGGGAACTAGAGGAAGGTTGCATATTTCATAGCTCCTACCTTGATGGTCTTTGGGTCCCCAATCTGTACTCCCCCTCATTGATAATAATATAATTTCAGCTCATGGTTAACATCACCCCAGAGCACACGCAGCAAATCTGCTATTAAGACAATTCAGGTGGGATGTACTGAGGATTCTATTTTGACTCTGGCAGACTTGTTTTCATTTGCTTCCGCTTCAACCTGAACTTGCATGTGAACACTTGATGATCTTTCCACAGTCAGCTCTTGGCCTAGCTTTAGCGGCTGATATTGAGCTTCTCCATCATCTCTTCCCACAGATGCAGGCAATTTAATTTCTCTGTATTCCAGCTGAAGACATCCATGTGCACAGACATCCATGTGCACCGAGGCCGTATGTGTTGCTGGGAAAAGGTATTTCCTATAAAGAAATCCTGGCTCATGAAAAATTCTATCTTGTAATCTCCAGCTTCATTTCTATCACTAAGGCCATATTTTCTAACATGCTGGATGAAGATAGGGCTTTTCCACAATTATATCTCCTCCAAACTATTAAGCAAATATGAGTAACCATTTGCCAGCAAATGATGGGAGATCAGAAGCTTAGAATTATTCTCCCTAAAGGCTTCACATATCCAGAGCCGCTTGTTTCTCCCACAAAAGATAGGGCTGACTCCCTGCTGTTAGGAAAATGGGTCACTTCCCCTGAGAGATTGAACTAAATCAAGTCTCCAGCGCAAGGGCGAGGTTAGGCCACCTCCATCATGAGTCTTAGGTCAGCCCATCTTGTCACATGGGGACCACAATAACCTTCCTCTCCTATCATGTGTGTATCCCTAGATCATCTCCCTCATTACTGTCTAACCTATAAGATAACCCCTTTCTGTAATGTGTGTCTTTACCTGTAACTAGGGACCTTGCATGGCCCCTAATCCTCTCCCTCTCTTCCCTGTTCCTTCTCCCCAGGTTCTCTCCTCTCCCCTCATTCTCTCTCTCCACGTGGCCCACCAAGAAGGGCTGAGGTGAGAGTGTTACCATGAAATGTGTCTGACTCCGTTATTTAAATATTCCATGCTCTCTATGGTTTACTATAATAATTAATAATTACTGCTATACAATTGTGTCTATCAGACCCATGATGATATGTTAGAGGCTGGTCTCTTTGACACTAGCACCTGTTCCTTCCACTTTGTTCCCAATTTTTTCATTCCAATCACCAGCAATTATCAATATACTTTGATTGATAAATTTCTGGCTGAAGATGCTGAAAACCTTTTTCAATTTCTGCATCACTAGCTGTGTGATTGGTGAATAAATTTGAATAACAGTGTTATTCACTGGAATTCCTTTTATGCAGATACATATAATCCTATCAGAGACAGCATTGTACTTTCAGATAGATCTGGACATGTCCATTTTTATAACGAAGAGAATACCATTGCTCTTGAATTTCTCATTCCTGGCATAACAACCAATATGGATTTTTAATTCGAAATGGCCAATATCAGTCCCTTCCAGCTCACTAATGCCCAGGATATAAATCTTTATATGTTCCATTTCGTGTTTGACAACTTCCAATGTTCATGTATTCATACTTGATACATTCCAAGTTCCAAGTTAATTGATGTTTTCAGCTATTTCATCCCATGCATCACGCCCAATCTACAATTAAGGTCCTTATGACTTTATTCACAAAGGATTTACTCCATCCCTGTTATTATTTTGAAAAGGCATCTCTTCTTCAGTTACATTGAGTAACTCATTTTCTGGCACAATCACTGACAATGTTCTGTTTCTCCCTATTAACCCTCAGTATCTAACAGTGTTTCAATGCTATCCAAGAGGTTTTCAGTGGCTAGCTACTCAGAAGTGAACAAGCTAGTCCTTGTGTGTAGTCTGTTCTTAATCTAGAAGCTTTGCTGAAACCTGTTCAGACTCTGCTGGTTTCTGAAATACCAGTGACATAACACCTAGCATTACAGGAACACACAGGCCACCACGGCATGACAAGTTCACAGACAATTTAGAATGAGAGTATCAGACACCCACAGTGGCTATTCTATCTTATCCTATAGGGTTGTTATGATCAGAATCAACTCAACAGCAGTGAGGTTTTTTGTTCATTTGTTTGTTTAATTCTCCCCACAACTGCTTGGCTGCTTCACAGAAGATCCCATTGTGGAGTCAAACAAACTATGTCAGATCATATCAAGGGATACTCATGACCTACCTGATTAATTACAAAACCTAACACACTTAGGAATCTTGATTTCTTTTTTTTTAAAAAAACCTTTATATCATTAAACACTACAAGCTCCTAGATGGTTATAAGGTAAATGAAAGATTCCTTTATGTTTAGCCCATTTTTATAGTTGATATCTAGTGAAATGCATAATTTGATCTGATTCTGTAATATGGGATATGGCAAAACAAGATTTTAAAATCTCTAATGCTGCTATTTTGATGGCCTGATTACGAGTGTTGCAGATAAGGATCTTGCAATCCTAAACGAGTCTATGTGTCCACTATACTGCATGAATATTAGTTCGGTTCAGAGGTAGGCAAAGGCCAATGCTGCCTAGTAGAATCATTCGTAAAGAGCTGTCAGCCTTCACTGTGGGGCATCTATTTCTCAGAGCATCTAAAGCTTTAAATTGAAAATTGCCATCTAGCAGCCCCTGGTGCTTTCAATATTCTTGGCCAGTATCACGATTCACATGCATCAATTCTTCATTCTCCTTTACTCAAGGCCCAACTTTCACATGCAAGTGAGCAACTGAAAATATTGTGCGTTGGATCAGGCACACCCTAGTCCTTGAAGCTTCATCTTCTCTGTCAGTTTGATGTACTTCAGGGGCTCGTGTGCTTCTGTGATGCCAGAATCTATGTCACCAGTAACTCAAATACTAGTCGGGTTCCCAAAAGTAAACACAATTCAGCAAAGCTTACAGACTAAGAAAAAATGAAAAAGAAGGAAAGTTACTCTCCCTACGAGGTATAGTGGTGACACATGAGCTCCTAACTGCAAGGTCAGTAGTTTGAAACCCAGGTTGCTCCACAGGAGAAAGACTGGATGTTCCACTCCTGTAAAGAGTTACAGTCTCGGACACTCACTGGGCAGTTCTACCCCGGGTCCTGCAGGGTCATGATGGGTCATCATTGACTCAATGGCAGTGAGTTTGGTTGAGTTTGGGGGATTATATTAATTTATTTATTACCATACATGATAAGTAATATGAGGTGGTACCCAAAATAAACCAGAATTTTTTTCAAAGCTATATATTTAATTTTTTTACAAAAGAAAGAACCTTATCACTTTCAAAAAACTCTCTATTACACTTACTAGACTTGTCAAATCTGCAATTTCATCCTTGAAAACATTTTTCAAACTCCTCTGTAAGGATGGCTGCCAGCCCCTTCCTTGTTTGTTTGTTTGTTTGTTTTTCACTTCTTCCACATCTTCAAACAGCTGTTCTTTCATATCCCTTTTCATTCACAGAAAGAAAAAGAAGTAGCACTGAGCAAGGTCAGGTACATAAGGTGGGACAAGAGAGGCATGCTGGCTTGGGGCCAAAAACTGGCACACTGAGATGACTGTCTGAGCAGGTGTTCTGGAATGGTGCCAAAGCCAGGTCTCCATCTTCCACAAAACAGGCTCTTTTTGGTGGCACACTATTATGCAATCTTTTAATAACCCCTAAATAGAAAGCTTGATTAACAGTCTGACCTGGTGAAATGAACTCCAAATGCACTACGAACCTACTTTTCTGTCCCTTCAGGAAGTTAACAGACATCCAGAACAAGGTTGGTCACTAATCAAACTTCACCTTTTCTCAAATGAGAAATTCACTCATATGCTTGTGGTTTTCCCATGGTGCTGTCCTTGTATGCTGTGTCCAACATCACAACAGTTTCTTCAGCATTTAGCCTGAGCAGGAAACAAAATTTCACAGCCGCACATTGTTCTCTTAAATTGGCCATCACAAAAAATGAAATTCAAGTGAAACCAGAGAGAACGTTCCCAGGTGACACCACTAGGTGCACTAACTCAGAGAGAGTTGCTTGATGCTCAACTAGAAGAATAAACGCGTACTGCATACTATGAAAGCACCTCACTGTCCAGTGTAATTTTGGTTTTTTTTTTTGGGGGGGGGGACCCTCTGTATAGTAAGCAAGAGTAAATTACTTATAAAATCTAATAAGCCAGTTAACAAAGGAAAAATTATTTCCCCAGTGGCTAATGGAGTTAACTACATGGACACATAAACCAATACTTGTTACAGGCATTTTCCTAATTTCATTCATTTTGCCCTGTTGCTTGCATTTACTTTTTCCAGCTCTTGTTTTACCTTTGCCATCCTGGCTCAAGTCAGGGAATGCACAACCCATAGCATGGATGTCTCTACTTCTGAAAAATATTACACATCCACCTCGTGCACTAAGTCCAATTAAAACAGAAGCTTAGACTGCTAGTGATTTTGACTAATAGCAAAGACTAGAACTGCTCCACAGGGATTTTGAGGATGTCAATCTTTAAGGGGACAGGCAGCCTCACCTTTCTCCCAAGGAGTGGTGTGAGAGTTTAAATCACTGGCTTTGAAGGTAGTGGTCAAACACGTATCTTTCTGAACCACCAGGATTCCTAGTGCTCTAACAGTCACCAGGCACCATCGTTCTCTACCTCAAATGAGCTCTCCAATTCTGCTGGGCCATACACTTTTCTACTGAGCTCAGTGGAACCGTGCTTCATTCAACCATTTCATCATCCCAGCTATTGCAGCATCCCAGCTCTTCTGAACAGTGGCAAAACAGCACTCTCTAGGAAAACATCTGTTCTGGAGCTGATCTAGGAAGTGATGATTTCAGCTCCTAGGTCTGAGTCTGGAATGACTCCATTGTTCCTCTCTAGGTGCTTTACACCCAATGGTTCCAGAGCTTTCCTTATTGAAATCTAATCATCTTTAGGTACTATACATTGCCCATCTAGACCTTCCACGTTAAGCACCTCATTTGCTCGCAAGAGTGGTTTACATGGTTGAAAAAGTCAGAGACCTACTCAAGGGGTCCAGGGAATCCTACTCCCAATGGAACCATTTCCTCATCCGCAAAGAATGCAATCTATTTGCTGCCAGGACTGAATTCCACCTACATACAATAGTGATCATTTAGGTGCAGTCTATGTTTGACTCGATTATAAACATAATACATTACTTACACTCTATAGGTATATATATTTATACTATCTATAGGTATATAGCAATTGCACAAATTTTCATAATGCTTCCAATACTATTCTTCAAGCTGCATGGGTAAGACTCACTCATAATAGGAAGTTATAAATACATAACTATAAAGTTATGCAAATATAAAGTTAAATATATATTTTAATATACATATATAAATACATGTGTGTATATAAATATAAAGTTATAAATATATATATATATATCCGTATGCCCCCGAAGTGCTCTCAAGCTAGAAACTTACAATCATTATAACTTACAAGCTCTTAGAAACCACGAGCTGTTTGGACAATAGGAAAATGGAAGTATGTTAGGAATGTGACACATGCCATAAAAAATACCCCTTGACACAAGCCTCATATCATCCAAGAAATGTAACGTAAGGTTAAATCTCTAAAAGGTGCCTATGGCACATTATGAATGCTACAAGCAACCTTTCTAAGTGAGTTGGCACATATCTTATATAATAAAGGAAGCAACCCTGTTAAATCACTGTAATGTGAGACATTAAGAATGTGGGAAGCAACTGCTTAATCTCTGAAGATGCAGCCTTGAGCAAATATCTGACCTTGAAAAAAACATATAGCATGCTAAACAGGATATCATCTCACCCTTATCACATGCGATGAAGGTTTAAAAGATAAATAAATATATCATTTTGAGAAGAAAGCAGAGGCAAGAAATGTCTCTCTTTTTGGGTTCCTTACTATTTCCAGAAGTGGAGAACATGCAGCCTCTGCCTGCCCCTGCTGACTGCAGATACTGTTCAGAGGGACCAGCAGTGAATTCAAGGCATGGCCACGCAGCTTCCTGATAACCTAAGTGAGGGGTCTGACTATTGAACTAATATTTTCTAATTCTCCAATTCTAAAAAGAATATCATAGTAAGGGCTAATTTACGTGTGTTCCATGACTATATGGAAATTAAATGCGTTTAGTATGATAAACTTGAATGCTTAAATATCTATTGATTTCTAAATTTCTAAAAGTTAATACTCTGGGAAATGCACAAGCATTCATAATATGGGTATAAAAATGTTTTTAAAAACCAATAATTCACTTGATAATTATTTAGAAAATTTCTGAACTTAAATATAGAAACCTAGAGTAATGTGAACAATGTGGCAATTAAACTTTAGACTGATCTTGACGGGGCAAACAATATTTTATCGAAGCATAGTTCAGTTAATCTTTGCAAACTAACCTTGGAATATAAATCTAAATAACAATCCCAATTTCTAACTTTGAATAGAAGATGTTACATTCAGCTAATCTCTATGCCTGGAAGGAAGGTATAACAAACTAGTCTCTGCTAGAACTGATCTTACTTTGGAAGGTAAAGGTGAGAATTCTGCAGGTAACTCTGAATTATTGCTCAATCCCTGAAAGAGAGTCAAGGTACAACCTTCTTGAAAGTGTCTCTCTGAAGACTGGAACCCTGAACTGACATTCCATTCATCTGGACTTTGAGCCAATCGTATAAAGTAAACAAACAAAAAAAAAACCCCAGTTATGTGGAAATCACACCAAATTTGAGCAATAGCCAAGTCTTCATCCAGAGAACAATTTGTGACAAGTAAACAACTTGTCTGGGACACAGACAACTGGGACACAAACCACTAAACCAACAGCTAACATTGTGGAAAGGCAGGGAATTATCTAAGGCAGAGAATTAGCTACTTAAAGGGTCTAACACACCAAATTCCCTTTCCTTGCATGAGTCTGGGAAGAAAGTGGAAGAGATGATAGGATTGATGAGTCCATGATTGAGAGTAATTGTGCAATGCTAACAGCGAACAACAGAGCAGTAAGGGGATTAAAGCAATGAGTCCCTAGGAAATAGCAAAAATAGACTTTGAGGCCAGGAGGCAGCACCCCATCAGACTCAAAATACACTTAAAGGTCCACAAACAGGCCTGGAACTATTTATAGGCTTTTTTTGGGGGGGAGGGGGGTTGATTTTTTGTTGTTGCTGTTGTGTTTTTGTTTCCTTTTCCTCTGTCTTGTTTTTGTGCTTCTTGTTTTCTCTGCATGTCTAGCTAAGTAAGATAGGTGGGATAAACAATCTTGAAGAGAAAACAACAGGACCAATGGTTCTGGGGTGAAACACAGAGGGGGTGGTAAGAGGAAAGGAAGTGGATGTTTACAAACCCAGAGACAAGGGAACAACAAATGGTGTAAAATTGATGGCAAGGAGGGTGTAGGATTCCTGGTAGGGCTTGATCAAGGGCAATAGAACTGAGAAGAATTCCTGAAACCCGAATGAAAGCCAAACATGATAGTGGGATAAAAAGAAAGTAAAAGGAAATAGAGGAAAGAACTAGAAGGCAAAGGATATTTACAGAAGTCTAAATTCAGGCATATACATATGTTAATATGTTTATATATAACCATAGGGAAATAGATCTATGTACATATATTTATACATTAAGTATTAAGGTAGCAGACTCAAGTACTCCCTCAAGTATTCAAGTACTCCTTCAATGCAAGAGCACTTAAATAACTTGGCATTCTGTGATGCTTACCTTCCCAACATGATCACTGAAGACAAAAGGGATGTATAAACAAATATGATGAAGAATGCTGAAAGTGTCCTGCTATCAAAAGATATAGCATCTGGGGTCTCAAAGCCTTAAAGATAAACAAGACTAACTGAGAAGAAACAAAGCCCACATGGAAGAAGCACACCAGCTGTATGATCCTGAGATGTCAATGGGATTAGAAATCAGACATCAAAGATCCAGAACAAAGAAATCATATCAATATGAATAAGGGGGAATGTGGGGTGGATAGACAAAGACATTTGAACATTACCTTACAGAAAGATCACAAGGAAGAGATGAACTAGACAGGACACAGGATAGCATTGAGGAAACATACAAATTTCCTTTAGTTCTATAATGCTTCCTCTTCCACCTCCCACTAACATGACTCAGTTCTACCTTACAAATCCAGCTAGACCAGAGTATGTACATAGGTACAGATAAGAGGTGAAAGCATGGGAAATCCAGAACAGATAAACCCCCCAGGACCAACAATAAGAGTCTCAATACCAGGAGGGTAAGGGGAATGTGGGTGGAGAAAAGGAGAACCAATCACAATGATCTACATATAACCCTTTCCCTGAGAGATGAACAACAGAAAAAATGGGTGACAAGAGACATCGATTAGTGTAAGACGTGAAAAAAAGTATAATTTATCAAATATCAAAGGCTCATGAGGAAAAGTGGGTGGAGAGGGAGGGGAAATAAGGAGCTGATACCAAGGGCTCAAGTAGAAAGAAATTGTTTTGAAAATGATGATGGAAAACATATGTACAAATGTGCTCAACACCGTGGATGAATGGATGGATGGATGGATGGATTATGATAAAAGCTAGATGAGCCCCAAATAAAACGATGGGAGAAAAAGGATTTCTGTGCAGTGAATCTCCTGGATTCTTAAGACAGCTCAACTATCAGAGGAGCAAAACAAGAACCAGAAGCTAGAGTATGGAAGAGAGTGGTGAACTTTCCAACCCAGGGAGCAATTAAAGTTGAGAGTTTTTGCTGTGGAGTAGGGTGTCTCTGAGCAGCATTTAATTGGGAGAAATTTGCCTTACTGACACCTACTTAAGTGTAGCTGGGTGCCTTTGAGCAGATACATACCAGAGTGGGGTGCTTTTGGACACTTAATTAGGGGAGCTGTGTTTACTAATTCATAGTGCTTAAGCCAAATGTCTTCAGGTTGAACTCATAGCAGAGCCTTTGGGTATTTATTCGCAGACTTAGCAGAACTTTGTAACATGTCGTGATAAGCAATTCAACTCTGAACATTTCTTACTGGCACTACAATTTGTTAACATCCTTAAAAACCATTCTACCATGAATTTTGGCTATTAGTTCTGTGTAGCCATTGTAACACAGAGGACACAGAGAACTAAAATTGAGAACATTAATTAAGACAATACACTTTTTAATTACAATTATCGATTACAATTTTCTGGTTCAAAACAAATGCTAGGGGATCTTGCATGCCTTTCATGCACTGTCATAAACTAAATTGTATGAGTAGGTCACTCTTATATTTAAAATTAAAGTCCTACAGAGCACTCTGTATGCTTTCAATTGCAATCAGGATAGTCGGTGCCTCTTGGATTATGAGATCAAAGCCAAAACTGGCAGAACTTAAAGGCAAACAAGTGGCCATCTAGCACAGAAGCAGTAAAGTCCACATGGAAGAAGCACACCAGCCTGCGTGATCACAAGTAATCAAAGAGAGCAGATATCAAACATCAAAGAACAAGAATCACATCACTACGAATGAGGGGGAGAGCAGGGTGCAGACCCAAGGCCCACTTGTGGGAAATCAGACACCACCTTACAGGGGAGCTGTGGGGAGGAGACAGGCCAGTCAAGGTGCAGTGAGGTGGCGATGAAACATACAACTTTTCCTCTAATTCATGAAGGCTTCCTCCCCCCAACTATCATGGTCCCAATGCTACCTTACAAATCCAGCTGGACTGGAGGAAGTACACTGGTAGAGATGGGAACTGGAAATACAGGAAACCCAGGACAGATGAATCCCTGAGGGCCAGTAATGAGAATGGAGTTAACGGATGGGTGGAGGGAAGGTGGGATAGAGAAAGGAAGCCAACTACCTGTATCTGTACATAACCTCCTATCAGGAGAACAGACATTGGAGAAGTAGGTGAGGGGAGATGTCAGGCAGTGTAAGAGATAACAAAACAATAATAATTTATAAAGTATTGAAGGTTGAGGGGGGAGGGGAGAGCAAGAACGGAGGGAAAAGGATGAAAAGCTGATATCAAGGGCTCAAGTGGAAAAGCAGATATTTGGAGAATGATAACAGCAGCAGGCAAGTGAAAGGTGCTTGGCACAGTATATGTAGTTATATATTGTGAAAAATGATGTATGAGCCCCCAATAAAATGATTAATAAATAAATAACTGGCAGAGCAACAAAAGGAAAAATTTTTAAATAAAAAATTCAAAACAGACAAATAATATCAGTGAGTATCACTATTAACTTTCACCAGAAAGTTTGATTCATGCTATATGTGTTTTAGCATTACATCAGGTTTATTTAATGAGCAGTTCAAATGTTTCTAGCATGTCTTTCCCTTTCTCTCCATTTCCATTTCCACTGTTCTCTCTGGTAACACTGGTCTCAGTCTCTGCCACTGAGATCTCGAATTTGCTGCTTTGCTGGCTCTTCTTTGATGGTCCTTATATTTCTCTCTGTTTCAGCTTCTAAGATCATACTTATAGCTGAGAAAGTATCAACAAAAGCTTACCAATCCCCTATATTAGTTTTACAAATGTCCTATTTTCATAGTCCACCCAATCATTTCTCAAGATTTATGGAGACATAGGAGAGCTTTATTAAAAAACTTCACTTTACCATAGCATCTCATAACAAAATAAACTCCATATTTACTCACAACATGCATAGATTTCTATTCATATAATATCTTTCCTTACACACTCCACTTCCCAAAATAGTACTAATACTTTCATAACCTGGTTGCTCCCCAAAACAAGGTGGGGTTAGAAACACTGAATTCCCATAGTCAAAAATCCACTACTAGGTTACAATTGACCCTTGAATAAAACTGATTTCAACTGCTCATGGAACTGCTTATACTTGGATTTTCCCCCCTGTTTACTGTGACAAGTAAAAGTGTTGGCAGGATCCAATTAAAGAACCATGCTATGATAACCATCTGCTCATCAGAGTTCATCTCCATCAGATCAGTAACTAGAGAGATAAACTGCTCTTATAGACAGAATCGACATTTCATGGCATTTTAAGTGAATAGTCTCAACACCAGCTGCAAACAATAGCGACAGGGGAAAATCTGCTATTAAGTGGTCCCACCCAATTCAAACTCATGTATTCAAGTGCTAACTGCACTCTAATATTCTAGTGAAACACAATGGTTTTGAGCTGTAAGTGCTTAAAGCACGTGCGAATGCATGTTATTTCACTCGGTGACTGTTGTTCAGAGAAGCCGTTAACAGCATCAGCATTTTATTCATAAGATGAGAGGAAGCATGAAGAATGTCTGGCTCAGGTAAACTGACAGGGTGATCTAATAGCAACAGAGATCGACTGTTCTTAGACGTGATTGTAATGAGTCTTTTATGCAGTGAGACAATAATTCAGACATGATAAATTCATAGAGTGGCACATACCAATAAAGTAATAAAGGTATAAGCCCATCAATAGGTGAAGCAACATCCTCTTACAGAGGGGTTGCATGAAGGAGATGAGCCAGTTAAGCTACAGTGTAGTAGCAGTGAAATATGCAACTTTCTTCTTGTTCTCAAATGCTTCCTCCCCACCCCCCACCCCCCCACTATCATGATCTTGGTTCTACCAGACAAATACAACTAGACCACAGGATTTACACTGGAGTCGGAAACGAAGGAAATTTAGGATAGATGATCCCTCAGGACTAGTGGTGAGAATGCTGATACTGAGAGGCATGGTAGAATAGAAAGGGGGAACCAATTTCAGGAATCTAATATAAACTCCTCTCTGGGGCACAGGCGATGGGGAAGTGAGTGAAGGGACACATCGGACAATGTACGACATGAAAAAGTAATAACAATTTGTAAATTATCAAGGGTTCATAGGGGAGGGGGAAGGGAGTAAGGGAAATATGGGGAGCTGGTACTGGGGCCCTAAGTGGAGGGAGAATGTTTTGAGAGCAATGATGGCAACAAGTATGCAAAAGTGCCCTGCATACAATTGATGTATGTATGGATCATGATGGGAATTGTATGAGCCCCAAATAAAATGATTCATTAAAAAAAGGGGGGGGGAAGAGGAGGAGCTTATACCAAGGGCTCAAGTAGAAAATATTTGGAAATGAATATGGCAGCATGTGTACAGATATGCTTGATACAAATGATGTATGGAATGTTATAAGAGCTGTAAGAGCCCCAAATATAATCATTGGGGGGGTGAGATATTGCTAAAGAACAGAAACAAGAAACAACTCTTCTAGTACTCTTACCTAGAGGCAGGTCCTGCACTTTGGGGATGTAAAAATGCTCTCGGAAGTGCCTCAGTTTGTCCTTCTCGTCGAGATGGAGAGCCACTCTCTCATCTGTCGGCTGACACCCAAGTTGAGACGCAATGCGCCGCACAGAGTCAACTGGTGATTCAGAGGGTGAGCAATCCATCTGAAGGTTTTCTCTAGAAAAAAAAAATGTCACCATTTTCATGTCAAAAATAAGCGACACCAGTAAAGCATCCACCCAACCTGTGGTAGCAAAGATTTTAGTTCTCTGTCCCATTATGAATTAATGCACACATTTGACAATATTTTCAAGATTAAAAAAAATCATGTTATTGGAGGCTCGTACAACTTTTGTCACAATCTATGCATCAGTTGAATCAGGCATATTTGTACATATGTTGCCTTCGTTCTTTCCTAGACATTTGCTTTCTATTGAATCCTTGATAAAGCATACTTCTAAACTATGATTTCCATCGCCCTAACTTCTGAAATCATATAATTTCCAAATAATATTGAGTCCCATGCCTCAATTATTAGTAAAAAAATGAATGACATAATAGTAATAAGGTTAATTAAAGAACTAAATTATATATGTGCAATGTAATACCATATTTTTCAGACCATAAGGCACACTTTTTTCCCAAAAAAAGTGAAGAGAAAATGAAAGTGTGTCTTTGGGACTGAAGGTGTACCCCAGAATATTTTAGTACACAGGTACTATTTGGTTCAGAATTTTTTTTCTTGTTATCCTGCTCTTAAAACTGGTTGTAGGGCTGAGCTCCGGTCGCATAGTGGTTGTGCGCGGGACTGCGGCCCACTGGGATGGAGGTTCAATTCCAGCTCACAGGAGCAAAGGCTGGGCTTCCTACTCCCATCACCAGAGGGCAGTGATGCCTAAAAAAAAAAAAGTGGGTGTAGCTTATGGTCAGGTGTGCGTTATGCTCCCAAAAATATGGTAATATCAAAAGAACGTGGAAAGAATACACAGTCATTTCACCAAAAAGAACTATTATTCTGCATTCCAGCATTTTAGGAAGTAATATATGAAGAAAACTAATGGTGCTGAAGAAAGAACTTCAGGCTGCATTGAAAGCATTAACCAAAAACCAAGCTCCAGGCATTCATGGAATATCAAATGAAGTGTTTCAATAAACTGATACAGCACGAGAAGCACTCACTCATCTATGCCATTAGATTTGGACAGCTACTTGGACAACTGACAGGAAGAGATCCATATGTGTAACCACTCCAAAGAAAGATGACTAAACAGAATGCCCAACTAGAGAACAACATCACATGCAAGTAAAATTTTACTGAAGATCATCTAGCAATAGTAGTAGCTGTACATCGACAGGAAGCAGTACATTAACAGACAGAGGTTCAGGTTGTATTCAGAAAAGGATGGAATATCAATATTGATTTTAGATGAACCTTGACTGAAAGAAGAGAATGCCAGAAAATGTGTTTTATTGACTATGTGTTTTATTTGTACTTCATTGACAGTGGCAAAGCATTTCATTATGGGAAAAATGACAAACTATGGAGAGCCTTGAGAAGAGCAGAATTCCAGACTCCTTATTGTGCCCTTGGGGAATCTGTACATGAGCACTTGTACAAACAGAACAAGGGAACATTGGATGATTTAAATTCAGGAAAGGTGTGTGTCGGGATTGTGTCCTCTCATCCTACTTATTAAGTCAGAGAAGCTGGATTATATGAAGAATTCCATATCAGGATTGAAATAAGGCTTTAAAAAACCTACTGTATGCAGATAAAACAAATTTTGCTTGACATAATTGCATATTTCAGTGTGGGTTACATCTCAATATAAGGAAAACCAAATTCTCAGAACTGGACCAATAGGTAGCATGATAATGGAGAAAAGAATGAACTCTCCCATGATTTTATCTTTTTTGAATCCATCTCTTCCATGATATGTACAAATTCCACCTGAGCACAATAAACGCATAATCAAAAAACACATTTTTCTGGCATTCTCTTTTTTTCAGTCAAGATCCATCTAAAATCCCCAATGAAATTCAACTGTCCTTTAAAATATAGTTTAAGAGTATTCACTAACGTGTATGTTATAAATATTAAGCTATATATAATTAAATCCTTCCAGTAATCCTGAGGGATCAGAATAATTTTTCAACTAAACCCTGAAACCCAAGTGAAGAAACAAAAATTAAATGGAAGGAGAATAAGTCTCACTGTTTGGTACTGAACCATGGTTGAGAAACTGATGTAACTATCCTGGTTTTTGACAAGGCATTTCCATGGAATTTGAATTGATGGTTAGAGACTTGAAACTCTCTCTTAAAAAAAATAATCTCAATCCCTGACTTTGTTCTTTGACTCACTCCTTCTTTCTTCCTTTCTTTCTTTCTCCAACCCTGAATACATTCTGCAATGTAGCAGAAGACACACTGTGCAAACGCAAATTTAAATTATTTCCTCTATCTAAACCAGTCCTGCTTAATCTACTTCCATCTTGGCAAAGACTGAAGTGACTGATTCCAAGGTGAACATTGTTTAAGTCTCTTTAAATATCTCACTCATAATCTCAGATTGATAATGAGATACTGGATAGCATAATCGTCTTTTTCTAGAAAAAGATTACCTGTCTGATACCACCATCAATTACAGCTTCCAACAGACATAAACAAAATCCTTAGTTCCTGTATGAATACAGTGTTCTCACTCCAAGAAAGCAAATTTTTAACTCAAAGTAACAGTTTAATGCTTCATTCTCCCCATAAACTAAGACAAGTAGAGTTTCACAAACCATATTGTTATACCTCATTTATGCCTACAATTTGTAAGTAGATTGACATGCTCCATTTAAAAAAAAGAAATTAAATCCAATTAAAATTTTTTAAATTAAACCTTCAGATTTTAAATTTCACACAAGCACTTTCCATCAAGTCTGACTTCTAGTGAGCTCATTTGTGTTTAGTAGAATTGTAGCCTGTAGTCTCTAAGGTTTCCAGTGACTTTTTTGGGAAGCAGATCGCTAGGCCTTTCTGTAGAGGCTCAAATCTCAAGCCTTTTGGTTCACATGACAGCATTTAAGCATTTGCTCTCATACATCCGAAGATTCCATATTCCACAGAGATAGTGTTATGCCAAAGAGGTGGGTATATATGCTAAATAGCATGAAGTAAATCATCTCTGTGTTTTAATGTTCTGTTTTTGTTTATTATTTTTTGGGGGGAGGGGCATCACTGCCCTCAGGTGATGGGAATAGGAGGCCCAGCCTTTGCTCCATGGAGCTGGAATAGAGCCTCCATCCCAGTGGGCCGCAGTCCCGCGCACAACCACTACGCCACCGGGGCTCAGCCCCTGTTTTAATGTTCTGTAAAACAAATGTATGCTGTACTTTCTTCAGAGTCATGATTAGGATAAAATAATATTAATAAGCTGAAGTCCCTTATCCTCAGAGAAAATATTCTTATGACATTTGGTTATATTTTTACATCAAAAACTTCTAAAGGAACTTCTCAGTTTGTTTTCAGTTAAACCATTAGAATTTTGTAAATTATTTCTTCACAATTTTTTTTAGTTAAAACTTTTAAAGCTGATAATCATTTTGAAATTCAGGATCTTTATTCACAGAGGAGTTCTCTGTGAAATAAATAAATAAATACGCTGACCCAGTCATTATGGTTAATCTTTACACAATTTCAGGTCTCTGGACTTAAAGTATCAAAATAGAAGGATAAGTTCATAGTTTAGAACCTGCTAGAATAAATTAGAATAAAAGAGAGTGGCATTTCTTATTTAATACATAGCAATTTTACACAAACACACCTCTTTTGCTGAAAGGGAAAAAATGTAAAATTAAAATGTTTTATAGAGACTCCAAAAGACTTCAAATTAAAATATACTTTACAGTGAGCCCTTTATTAAATCTTAAGAAGAATAAAGACAAGACAAAGACAATTCATCTAATGAGGAATATATATGCCATAAGAGTGTCCAAAGGGGGCTGAGCCCCGGTGGCGTAGTGGTTGTGCGCGGGACTGCAGCCCACTGGGATGGAGGTTCAATTCCAGCTCCACAGGAGCAAAGGCTGGGCCTCCCTCCTACTCCCACCACCTAAGGGCAGTGATGCCTAATTAAAAAAAAAAAAAAAGAGTGTCCAAAGGATTCATGATCATGGGGCAAATTATGGAACTGAGGAAACAAAAGAA
The DNA here is from genome assembly GCA_004026705.1 of Nesogale talazaci. Taxonomy (NCBI): domain Eukaryota; kingdom Metazoa; phylum Chordata; class Mammalia; order Afrosoricida; family Tenrecidae; genus Nesogale; species Nesogale talazaci. Next base: position 23,150 of record PVJH01021219.1, read on the forward strand.
ATTCATCCCCAAATCCTGAGTGGTGGGAAATCAAGTCAACACCATCACAGGTGAGATTATGTGACTAGGACAGAGACCTTGAGACCTTGACTGGGCAACGTACACTGCTGTAGAAAAGACAAGCTTGCATAATTGGTTCTGGGGCTCTCTGAACACCACAGTCATGTATGACTCAAAATCTGTAGCTGTGGTACCCCAGTTGCCATGAAGGACACGACCAGGCAGTTCTTGAGTGTGCGCTTGCCTCTCCTGGAGCCCTGGCGGAGTAGTGGTTCCACCTTGGCTGCGATCCCCCCGGTGAGCAGTATGAAACCACCGGCTGTTCCCTGGAAGAAAGATGAGTCTTTCTTCTCCCTCAAAGAGCTGCAGCCCCAAACTCGTCCACAGAGAACCGAGCCTGATGAAGCCACTGGGCAGATCCCCACCGATTCTTCTAGGGGCAAGACGTGTTTCTTGCTTGTTCTGTGACAAAACTGTCTTTCCTGGCTTCTTAGATATTCACGATGGTCTTTTCTTCCTTACCCACTACTTGCATTTTTATCTCTGTATTATCACTCTGTGGTGTTTACCACTTTTTTTTCTTAACTGCTTCTGTTGGGTTTTCCAATTTTTGAAACACAGAAGGAGTTGCAACATAGACATAATAAGAACGGATGCAGGTGTTTATAGAGGACATGGGGGGGTTGGGAACTAGGAAGAGTGAGCAGGTTGAGGGAGAAGACAGCATATTTGGGGGGGGGAGAACTTTCTAGAATTGATGATGATTACACAACTCAATTTTAAAGTAATTTAACCATGGGGATGGGAGGAGAGGACATGCTCTAAAATTTATTGGGGCCTTGTACATCACTTATCACAATCCATACATACATACCTTATGCCAAGCACCTTCACATGCCAGCTGCCCTCGTCCTTCTCAGACCATCTGCTCCTCCACCCGAGCCCCTGACATCAGCTTCTCATCCCCTACCCTCCCACCCCGCATCCCCACCAACCCTTGTTATTTCATAAATTATTATTTCGCCATACCCTACATTGCCCGATGTCTCCCCTCGCCCACTCCTCTACTGTCCGTCCTCCAGAGAGGTTATGTATAGATCCTTGTAACTGACTCCCCTTCTCCACTCACCGTCCCTCCTCCCTTACAGTATCTCCACTCTCACTACTGGTCCTGAGGGGTTCATCTGTCCTGGGTTCCTGTATTACCAGCTCTCGTCTGTCTCATGAGGTGTAGAGAGGAGTAGGTCTTGACCATCAGACAGGAAAAAAAAACATATCACTGTGTGTCCACCTTCTCAAGGAACAAGCGGCAATCTAGCTCAGGAGCAACAAAGCCCGCTATGGAAGAAACACACCAGTTTGTGCAACCATGAGGTATGGGAGGAATAAGGTATCAGGCATCAAAGAACAAAGATCATATCATTGTGTGCCCACCTTCCCGATATGATTGTGGAAGACAACTGGATACAGACAAGCATGGTGGGGAAAGCTGATGGTGCCTAACTACCAAATGATAAACTGCCTGAGGTCTTCAAGGCTTGAAGGTAAACAAGCAGCCAGCTAATGCAGAGGAAGCAAAGTCCACATGGAAGAAGCACACCAGCCTGTGTGATCACGAGGGCTTGATGGGAGCAGGTCTCAAGCACCAGGGAACAAAAATCACATCCCCAAGAATGAAGGGGAGAGCAGGGTGGGGACCCAGGGCCCATTCGTGGGCAATTGGACATCCCCTCGCGGAGGGGTTTCGGGGAAGAGATGGGCCAGTCATGTTTCAGAGAAGTAACAATGAAACAAGGTTCCTCTAGTTCTTGAAGGCTTTCTCCCCCCAACTATCATGATCCCAATTCTGCCTTACAAACCCAGCTAGACTGGAGGAGGTGCACTGTGTGGCCATTTCAATGAATTATCACACCTAGCAGAAACGTAGTATACTTTTGGAGAAGCAGTTGGTGCTATGAATATCAAGTATAAAATATATAAACAACTATTTTTAAAAAGGCATAGTCAGATATAAGCATATCTATCAGAAGATAAGAAATTTTTTAAATAAAATTTGGTTTTAGTTTAAAATAAATTGTTTTGTTTGAAAGTAAAGCTGGTTTAAAAGCAAAACTTGTAGTTAAAACAAAACAGATGTGTTAATGAAACAATAAGAACTAATGAATTCCAGGTCTACCTTACAAATCTGGCTAGATCCGAGCACATACACTGGTACAGATAAGAACTCTCAGCACATGAAATCCAGGATAGATAAACTCTCCAGGAACAGTACTGATCACAATGTTCTACAAATAACCCACCCCCGATCCCAGGGAAATGAACAACAGAAACGTGGGTGAAGGGAAACAGCGGACAGTGTAAGAATGAAAATAACCCGCTAGACCAGGGCATGTACACTGGAGCCGGAAACATGGGGAATCCAGGACAGATGATCTCTTCAGGACCAGTGGTGGGAGCGGTGATACCATTGGGGTGGAGCAAAGGTGGAGTAAAAAGGGGGAACCACTTACAAGGATCTACATATAACCTCCTCCCTAGGGTACAGACAACAGGGAAATAGGTGAAGGGACACATCATACAGTGTATGAGATGACAAAATAATGATATTTTGTAAATTATTAAAGGTTCATGGGGGAGGGAGAGGGGGTTAGGGAGGGGAAATATGGGGAGCTGATACTGGGGGTCTAAGTAGAAAGAGGATGTTTCAAGAATGATAATGGCAACAAATGTGCAAATGTGGCCTGCATACAATTGATGTATGTATTGATCATGATAAGATTTGAATGAGCCCACAATAAAATGATTCAATAAAAAAGAATGAAAATAAGAATAATCTAGAATTTCACAAGTGTTCACAAGCAGGAGAGGCTGGGAGAGGGAGAGATAAAAGAGGACCTGAAACCCAGGGCTGAAGTAGACAGAAAATGTTTGAAAAGGATGATGGCAACATAAGTACCAATGTGCTCGACACAATGTGTGTGTTGATTGTTATAAGAGTTGCAAGAGCCCCCCAATAAAATGATTTGTTTAAAATATAGAAAAGAAAAAGAACAAATGAAAAATTCAATGAAAATTGCCTTTTTTGCATATAAAAAGATACAACTAAAACAGTATTTACTCACCCCTGAAGCCAAGTCTGTCCAGATGGCTAACCACCATTTCCTCTGACATTCTGAGAGCTACTTGCCCATCTGAGAGCATGCTCTAACAGCGTGAGGTGAGAGCCCTGCTCCTGGTATCGCCGTGTGTGCACCAGCACATCCAGAGTCAAGAGATGCATGGGGAAGAACTTGCCCGTTATCTGACAAGACCAGAAACCACAAACTCGGAGAACTTTAATGTGTCTAATGTACATTAGACATTCTGTACAGCCCCACTTCTGCCTTCCTTCCCTTTAACTCACAGCCACAGATAGCTCTGTGAGTCTGTTTATTAATTTGTTATCCTATTGGACAAATAAACTTGACATTACGGAAAGATACAACTTGGTGTGAGACATACTTTAGGCGGCTTGCTGCAAAGAGTTAGTGCCGTTATCGGTGAAGAAAGATAGTGGACGAAGACAGGTGTGACCCTTGCCTTGTGACAATCGGAAGTCAGAGAAGGCCAGCTATGCCTTTACCTTCCATCTGTCTTTGCCTGTCCTGACACCAACTGTTCCTCCCATGACACTGCTTTTCTTCCCGATTCAATAATTGATTGTTGTGCCCACCTGGATCTCACAGACAATCCTCAAAATTGAACGGGGTTATTGGAGAATTTATCAGATAACCAGAGTCAGGTTCAGTGCAGATGAAGAACAGACACCTTGTTCTTTCCTCAGCCAGCAGCCAAGTCTCTTTCCAGTCGATGACCTCTCAGCCTTGGCGTCTGCCTCTGGGAGCCCAGAAGCTCACCTTTGGGTCTGCCCCACAGTCTCAGAGTCTTGGCATGGCTGCTCTGTTTGGGTGAAGGCCTTGCTTCAGCCTCAGCCTCACTCCTTTCTCTGTCCTCAGCCTTTGGAGCCTCAGCTTGACCTCTACCACTTCAGACAGAGATCCTCAACCCGCTCCACAGGTGGCTCTCCTTGAGTTCCTTTACACAGAAGAACTCCTTTCAAGGAGATGGGCTTTTTGTCTTTCAGCAGACAAAGGAAACAAACAACGGTGACCTAAATTGCGTCTTCTACTAAGTAATTATTAAGTTTCATAGAGTGTGCTGCCATCCCTAGAGACTTTATGCACAACCGAGAAGCTGCCTGGTCCCGCACCAGCCTCATAACTGATCCTGTGCTGAGCCCATTGTTACAGCCATTGGTAATCCATTTGGTTGAGAGGCTTCCTCTTTTTCACTACCCCACTGCTTTACCAAACCGGATGTCCTTTTCCAGGGACTGGTCTCTCTTGAAAATAGGTCCAAAGCGCTTGAGGCAAAGTCTCCTGTTCCTTGACTCTAAGGAGCACACTGGCCGCACTTCAGGACAGATTTGCTTGTCCTTTGAGCAGTTCCTGATGCTTCCAGTACTCTGTGCCAGGGCCATAATTCACATGCATCAATTTCTTCTTTGGTCTTGGACATTAAAAAAGGAAGACCCAGGGCTGAGCCCCGATGGCGTAAGTGGTTGAGTGCAGAACTGCAGCCCACGGGTTTAGCGGTTCAAATCCAGCAGCAGCTCTCAGGAGCCCAGAACCACCAGAGGCAGTGATGCCCCCCTCCCAAAAAAAAAGAGGAAGACCTCTACTAGATACTTAATCTCAACTTAATTGTATCTATTTGCATAATAGAGAACTCTTTCCAAAATAGGGTCATTGTCTAGGCATAGAGCCCAGAAATTATAAACACATCATATAAAGGATTATGTTAATAGGCTACATCTCATACTCAAAGGGAAAACTTTTAGTCTACAGAATCTATGGTACATAATGAAAAAACAACAATATGTGTCCTTAGATTGCAAATGCAAAACCTGTACAAGTCTATATACCCAAGTTTTCAAGGTCAGACAATCTTAAAAGCAATACCGATTTGAACAAAGTTGATGGACCTCCATGTGCATGACCTTGGGAAAGCTGCCCTCTGATTCTGCACAGTATAGTCATTTCAGCTTCAAGTTCAAATGAGTCTTTCCATTCCTTAGTGGTGCTGTGGTTTGGACGAGTAATCTCAAGGTTAGTGGCTCAACCCTACCCACTACTCTGAGAGAGAACATGAGATTGTCAGCCTCTGTCAAGATGTACGATCTCAAAACCCCTACATCGGTTCCTAGGAGTCAAAATCAGCTATGGGTTAGTAGATTTGATGTTATTTGGTTAATCTGTGACAACTGTGTTTAAAGGTAAATGCAGTAAAGTTCAATTTACTCTAGTAGGACGTCTTCATTGAGTCCTTCTGATGTATCTTCCAATATATGTTTTGGGATGAAATCGGGAAGCCTGATGGTCATGCCTCTCTTATCTATAAAACAGGCTATGGAATTTTGCCAAGACAAATCTAAAAACCAGGTACCCTTGGGAATGAGGCCTGCATTATTAAAAGCAGAAGAAGAAGAAAACAGTTAAAGATACCAGATTAGCATGATAGTACAGAAAGGAAGTCACTTGTCATCATTGTTTTATAGTCTTGCTAACTCACAGGTTTTACAGTTTTGTTATATTTAATCAACAAAAATGTATAGTAACAGTATCTAAACCCATTTAGGAGAAAGAAAAGGTAGTTTTTTACCTAGAAGACAGAATCTTAATGTTCCCACATTAAAAAACACACAGTACTGTGTTAGTCTATTCATTGATATAGTTGCATACCTCCTGATTTCAGTTAGTTATAATTTGTGACCTGTCACTTTTCAGAGTTCTGGTCATCTTGATTCAATCTTGCAGACTCGCAGTTCAAAATATCAGTACTATTTATAAATCCAATAGACTAAGACTCAGTTGTGTGGAGTTGTTTCCAATTCACAGTAACCCAAAATAGGACATGTGGAACTTTTAAAATCTTTCCTGAGCAGATAGCCCTGTCTTTCTCTACCGAGCAGTCAGTGAGTTTGAACCACCAACCTCAATGTTAGCAGTCCAACATTTATCCAACAGCAGCACCAGCACCAATGTAGCCTATGATTAACTCATAATAATAAACATTTTAAGTAAAAGACCTGTTGGGACTTACAGAATTAGTGCAAAGTCAAAGTCTCTTTAAAATCAGAGAGAACGTGGGATAAAGATATCTTTCTACTTTATTTTTGAGAGCTTTAAATATACTACCAAAGGATCGAGTTACTAAATATCTAATTTCAACACATATTAAGTGTTGCCATTCAAAAGGAACAGTGACTCAGTAATTTAAATGTTGGAAATGATGATTCTAGTAACAATCTTTTGTAACTTGCCGTGAAATTCAAACTACCAGGAATGTATGACAACTACTGAGACATCGCGAGCATGGAACTTGGTTTAACACGATACGCTCCTTTATCAAAAGTGAGAGTACTCAAAGAATGACCTTAAGTCTTCAAGCCAAAAATAAAAAAAAAAAATTAAAAACCCTTCTTAATTTAAAGGCAGGCAGTCCAATCCCTCGATCTCTGTAATTTAACATGAAAGCTCCTTTAAAAATCCAAAAGGTGATTTAGCACTAAAGCTCTTCCATCCAGATAGATAGGATTTATTTAACTACATTATTATTATATTATTTAACTAATTTTTGTTTTGTTTTATTTTGTTTTGTTTGGGGGGGGGGGCATCACTGCCTCTGGTGGTCACGGGCGGTACCCAGAGCTGCTCCTGAGAGCCGCCGCTGGGTTTGAACCGCCAAGCCCGCGGGCTACAGTCCCGTACTCAACCACTTACGCCACCAGGGCTCAGCCCATTATTTAACTAATTTATTAACTACATTAAATAAATTTCTTTTTAACAAGTAGGTAAATATCATTCTTGCTGTATAACTCCTATAATACAATGCTTCAAATGGAAAAATGAACAAACTATTTATTGAAACTTTATTATAGATCCTGTCTGTAGAAAGCAAAAACCAATATACTTCAAATTATAACACATACTTATGATTTCAATACCCTTATGTAATTTAATGGTAATTAATTGGATTAATAAGTACTGTTGAGTTAATGCTTGTTTAAATTCTCTTTCAATAATAAAAAGATTATTTTACTTATCTTCCACTTCTAATTTTAGTTTTCCTCATGCCTTAAAATGTCGACTCCTGATTAAAACCTCACTGCTACAGAGTTGATTCTTCCTTATGGGAATAAGGCAGAGTATAGCTGCTCCACGTAGTAATAAAATCAATCCCCATCACCATCCTGCTTCGCCCTGTATAATATAAATCCCAAACCTTGCCGAGGGAGCCTACCCTTAGGGTGTAAGAATGTTGGAATTCTATTATACCAATGTATAGATTATACCTATATATTACTATAAATTATATTATATATTATTATATCATTGGTAGGTGTCCAATAGCCCATACTTTCCTTTCTGATAACTTGTCTCTTTAGAATCTTTTCCTCATCAGAAAGTACCCCATCCCAGCAAATGATTGCCAATTATGACCAGACCAGGCACTGGGAACATGTGTGGAAAGGGCAGTCACAAATTCAAGTCTCCCGGGAACAAAGGTATGTTTTGGTGAAGGGGCCAAAAGTCATAGGAAAGATGCTGCCAGACGAACTCAGAAGATCCAAGTCAGACTGAAGAGCTCTGCGAAGGTGTTCTGTCGAGACCCACAGCCCCGCCTGCACGCACACTCATGCCCCTGCCTCCAGAAACCTCACCTATTCATCGTTCCCTCGGTTTGCTTCCTGGAGTGCGCATGTGAAACTGGGAGTCCCCTCCGGGGGAACTTGATGGCAGACCCTCGTCTGGCTTCACTCCTGGCTGAGTCCACCAAATGTAAAGTAAGGCTTTCAGTTTCGCTTTCATCCAGCCAGCTTGTCTCCGTGACACCCAGGCGGCCACCCTGCGTTGGCCAGATGCGAGGCGGCAAATCTTCACTGAAACCGACTGCGTGTGTGCCTCTTCCCCTGCGGACTGTAGAGCTTTCCAGGATGGAGCCTCCGGGGCCACCAGGGCGTCTTCTACACGGAATTGGGGGTGGGGAGGGCTGGGCGGGGCTGTTAAAAAAGTTTCCTGTGGCCATAAGAATTCCCTTATGGTCCCTTATCTCTGGTTCACATTCATAGACAAGAACTCCCAACAACATTTGCAGCCGTGCAAACCGGGCCACAAAAGAAAGGGGATAACCCATATGGTATCCATCTACTACTCTTTAGGAAAGCAGTCTTTATTTCATTTATTTTATCAAAAATAAAAATTTCCAAAAATTCTGGGCTTATCTCACATCTCTCGAAAAACTAATTTCACTTTTAAAATCTCACTTATTCTTTAAATGAATCATATTCTGTAATAGCTAATTAAAATAACGTAAAGATTCTGATTTCAAGGTTGTTATAAACACAAAAACATGTAAGCATGAATTCATTCCATTAATTCTTTATAATACCAAATTCATAAGGACGTAGGATCAAATCAAAATTGAGTTCCTTAAACTAATATGACCCAATTTTATAATGCTATCTGGAGATAAAAATCATATTTTCATAAATGTTTTTCTGACTGCTTTGTTCTACCAATAGTTTGGGGTTTTTTTATTTGTTTTTAAATAGCGCACTCTTCAAAGGGGCTGTCTAACTAATAAGAGTCCCCATGATTAGTTTTTTTGCAGCTAATGCTCAGACACCTGCTGCCATGTAAAGGAAAACACGCATGGAATGCTCTCACAATTAAAACAGAAGTCTTCAAAATGGAATCGTAGGCGCCTTTCTAGGTTTTGTCTTAATCAATTACAGATTTTATTCAAACATCATCCTGAGCCAGGAGGAGCACAGTTCTCTAAAGTCAATTTAAATCACAGGCATAGAAGACTGTGCTTCCCTTTAAGACAGTGTGCATTATGACAAGTAACAACAAAAGTCTCAAAGCTGCACAACACAACACACTTATACAGAGTAGCTGTGTAATTCCAACCTGTTCTAGTTAGATGCAACTATTTTAATACTACAGAAATTTTCCTTTGAAGGTAGCCATTGATTCTCTAAAGTTATTGGCAATCACATGCCAGACTCTACTGCATGAATAGAAGTGATACTAGAGCTTATATAATGAGCACTAAATTTGCAGACGACAATTATTTATAGTGGAAGCTCTCGACTCATTCTTTTCAGTCTCACATAAACTCAGTCTCCATTGAATTCTTTGCGACCATTTCACCAGCAAGGAACCCTGGTGGCACAGTGGTAACAAATTGGATTGCAGTTTGAAACATCTCTCTCTCTCTCTCTCTCTCTCTCTCTCTCTCTCTCTCTGCTGTACTATAAGATCACTAAGAGTCGTCAGTGAGTTCTAAACCAGCAATGGGCATAACCTTGACCTCAGGCAAAGTATATTAGAAAGTGGATTACTACCATGCCCCTAGCCAGTCCAGGGAGTCACGGGCTAGCTCTAGCTGTGCCCTTCATGGAATTTGGGTGACTAGAGTCTCAAGGTCTTAAGTCATGTCCTGACTGGCTTGGTCAGAGAACTTTGAACCCATCTTGTAAATTCATCTATATAACACAATGTACCTGTTCCAATCATGGTGCCAACCTATTTCTTCCACCTGCAACTGTGGTGCATTTTACCTGTCACCACCATGCTTTTGCTATAGCTTCCCTTGTGCTCCCCACCCCCACCCCTGTCAATCCTATCAAAGTGGCCAGCCTTCTGTAAACCCTTGGATGTCGTTATATCTCATACTAATGGGGTCCTTCAATCAGATGCTGTGTCTCTTCCTTTTATCTTGTGTTTGGTTTGTCTGGAGACGTAATCATTGTTCTCCATTCGCTATATTTGCGATTGTCCCCTATAACAATGTCTTTCTTCAGTTGTGGAGGTAACATTCCCCTATTACCAACGAATGCTTCAAAAACATAGCAGGGACTGTTGATTCTTGCTCCAATGAGAAACTCGGACTATCTGGTAGTTCCACCCAACACACACACAAAGTCAGGTGACAACACTTGGCAACAGTGAAGCCGTGCTTTTGGTTTCTTAGAATTTTGACCAAAAGACTGAGATTCCATTTAGCAGTTCATACCAATGTGAGCCTGGGCTCATCATGACACAGAACTCCTTGAAAATGAATGAGTTGTCTAAAGTAACATTACTTTTTCATTTAGGTTCCAGACGTGTTGCAATGGCTACCCCAAACTCACAGACAATAGTCAGGAGTGTATGGTTTAGTAAAGAAGTTACCAGGTTGTAAGGCAAGTAAGAAATGCTCAGGACCCTGCCGTTCATGGAGATGTGTCACCAAGTTCTTTTAAGACTGTTAATAAATACCAAAAGGGCCTGGCACTCTCCTGTGAGGCTCAGCTGGAAGGCATTCCGTGCGAGCTCATGGAGTCAGCATCAAACCTAGCTCACTAAATGTAGCCCTGAAACACCCCATGCCCTTCAGCCTCAACCTGAAGGCACTCCACTCCATTTCCTCCACACTGCAAGCCCAGTTCTCCCAGTGAAGTGCTTGGAAGCACCCCACTACACAAGGCAGTCTCCTGCCCCAAAGCAGACTATTTTTCACACTCTCTGTTGGCTGACAAGTCCACCGCTCTGTGTTATGTTCTGGCAGCTACTTCTGCTGCTGTACATCTGAAGTCACAGATGCCTTTGGATCTGCGAGGTTCACTGCACATGGATCTCAGAGAGATCCTGGCTCGTGCTGCTAATGAAACGCCCCTTCTCCATCTCAGAGGCTTCATTTTATACCCAGAAGGGTGGCATTCGAGAGAACGATGTTCACAATAACAAATCGATCCTATCAATATATTTCCCAACTTCTTACCCAAGCCCAGGAAGAAATAGGTCATTAGGCAGCAGCTGGAGATTTTGGCTAGAAAAAACACATTAAATAATTCACTGCCCCATGCATAGAATTACACACACCCCATTAAATGCCAAAACAGGGCACCATTTTCCCAAATTTTCTCTGGATCATAAACGCCTCTTCATACAGAATGAAAAAGCCAAATCTACACTTTACAATAGCGCAGTCCAAGCACTTGTCATAGAACAAATAGTAAAGAAGGAATAAAACTATCCTCAAACATATACCACAGCATTAAACAAGCTTTTTAGGGAAACTGAAAAATACAAATGGAAACCCATTGTCTTTTCTTAAAAATCATTTTATTGGGGGCTCATACATCACTTTTCACAGTAGATAGATATATATACTGTGCCAAGCACCTTCACATGCCTGCTGCCATTATCATTCTCTAAATATCCACTTTTCTACTCAGGCCCTTCAGGCCACTCAGCTTCTCATCCTTTCTCCTCCATCCTTGCTACCCCCTCCCCCACCATCCTCAATACCTTATAAATTATTATTGTTTTGTCATATCTGACACTGCCTGACAGCGCCTCTTGCCAACCCATTGACTTAATGTTCTCATTGAAATTTCAAATCAGTACTAACGCAGTCTATTTAAAACACCGAGTAAACAGTGTGGAGAGACAAGTCTCAATTCCTCCAACTACTCAAGGGGGGAAGATAATTCTGCTCCCCAACCATCCAAGGATGATTCCTCTGAGGCAGATGTCGGACACATCTCCATGCTCCAACCTTCTTCTTGACCCTATTCTGATGCCATTCATCCATCCCATGAAACTCTATTTCTCTGCTGGGATCAATAACTCACTGCAGTGGTCATACAGAACTCACAGACGATAGTTATAAGTATAGAATTTATTAGAGAAGTTAGCAGGTTACAAGTCAAAAAACATTAAGGATGCAACCCACCCTGTTCTCCACACTAGCATCTTGTTTCAGACAAGCCAGCACTTGTATCTCGCTTTGATCTTCAACTTCCACCAGGATAAATACAGTAGGAAGTCTCATCTTTCTTCTACAGAGGACTGGTGGTTTTGAAATACTGCCCTTGTGGTCAGCAGTAGCCCAATGTGTAATCTGCTACACCACGATCAAGATCACTTTATTAAGTCTTAAACCAGACAGAGACAAGGCAGAAGCAAATCATGAAGATCAGTGAAACTATCATAGCCTCATGCTGATGATCATCTGTATCTGGGTAATTTTTCTTTGCCCTAAAACGTAGCAAAGGAGTCTATATAAATATATTTGAATGTGAGTTCTTTTTTCTCCTGGAACACTCCAGAGTTATTTGTGTCTGGGAAATGCAAATGTCATTGATACAACTATATGTATCATATCTAGGAGTGTATGATTTGCTTCACATGTAGTGCTGAACTTTTCATTAATTATGCTAATACATTTGTTCCAATATCACTACCTAATTGACACCACACCCACATCAAAGATCAATTAAAACAACAAAATTTTAAACAAATTAAACTAAGAAAATAAACTTCCTCCACATATAGAAAAAGTACAGTAATTTTCCATTCTTACACAAATATTTCATAAATGAAAGAGAAAGAAATTTTGCTCCAGTGATAGGTACTTTCATGACTCTAAATACATATATAAAGTCTAACAATAGTAAAAGATACTCTAGAATTAACAGAAAGCAAAGTACATTGTTCATTTCCAGATGTGTTTTCCTCACTTATTAGTCTTGGCTTGGATTTTAACATTTCCATATAAATGTCAGAAAGAAAAGGATTAACTTTAATTAGTCAAAATAACCATGCCCTAGTAGATCATTGCAGTGTGCTAAGGACATCAGTAAAGCTTGCTTCAGTAAAGCTTGCTTCTTTTAACATGAATTTTGTACTATTTGAAGATGATACAGAAAATAAACAAAATTCTTCTAAAGTATATCAAGGATTCCAGCAGAGGATTTTTCTTCCTTTGAGGAATCAGAGTACAAATTTTATGAGTATAAATGCATACAAATATAAATCAGTGCTTCAATGCTTACCGTCTAGGTTTCTGATGGAGTCTACAGGTCTCCGTCTGACCAAAAATAAGTAAATCAATCAATAAATAAAGCCTTTGATAAGTGTGTCTTGTAAGTACACAGGTCCACTGTCAGAATGAGAACTTCTCCTCAGGCTCCACCCTGTGGGGAATTTCTAAACTAACTTTAGCTCTTTCCACTCAAGCTAACCTGTCCGTAAGTTGCTAACCACGGACAAAATTCTAAGTAAAAAGCTGGTCTAGCTCCTGGCTTTCAAAGGTGGTGCTTTGCCGAGTTGCTGCTGCTCTTAAATAGCTTTCTCTTTTGCTGGTGTGGCTGCTTGCTTGGGTCTTGGCTCTGATTCCTAGAGACATGAGCTCTGACAGAACAGCATGTGATCTTGGTCTCTCTGCCCTTTAGACTTCTGTAAATAACCCTTAGCCCTCTAGCACCTCTGTGTACTTTGCCAATTAGACAGGGGAACTGATGAGTTTGTCTTTTTTTTTCCTTTCTGTTTGCTTCCCACCCCCAACCCCCAACAAACACATACTGACCCCTGATCCAGACTACAGAATAGACAGTGGCATGGAGAGAACTACTCACCCAACTATTTTGTGATAGTAGCACATGGGTAAATAGACACTGAATTTCAATCATCCAGTAGTCATTATATCTTTTATTTGGGTTTTTGCACAAGGGGACTTTTGTTCAAAACATGAAAAATGGTTCTCAGTTCCACACTCTCACTCTATTTCTTTCAATACCTTTTAAAAAATTTAAAAATCTATATGACAAAATAATGATAACTTGCAAATTATTAAATGTTCATGGGGAAGGAGGCTGAGGAGGAAGGGGAAGTACGGAGAGGTAATACAGGCCTAAGTAGAAGGAGGATGTTTTGAGAATGATGCTGTCAACAAATGTGCAAATGTGCTCTGCATACAATTGACATATGTATTGATCGTGATAAGAGTTGTATGAGCCTCCAATAAAATGATCTATTAAAAATAAAGAAAAGTTAAAAAACCAAGGAGAGAAAAAATTGTAATCTGATAATCCTCAAGGTAACTAATCTGAGCTATTTTATAAATGCCAATGAACAATCTTGACTTGATACTGTTCTAAATCTAGATCTTCATCTCCTCAAGCCTTTTCCTATTTTCCATAGCCAGAAATCTTTCTACTATGAGTCCACAGGTTAGGACCACTTGGTGAACATCCTTTCATACCTGAAGACCTCTGCAAAAGACTACAGAAGACAGAACAACAGATGAGACTGGAATTAATCCTGAAGATGCTGTATGGCCCCACACCTTAGTAAGCATCGACAAAATATCAGACTGAATCATCATAGTCCAAAACCAAATCTTCTCTCTTGGAAGTCTTGATTTTTAAGCCTGTTCCTCGGGCTATGTGGAGTATTAATTCAGAAAACTGCATTGACTAGACCACATCAGCTCTAGGTTCTTGGATATGGTGTTCCACTCTATTTCCAGCTTACTCATTTCTCCCACTAGCTTTAAATATAAGAATAATTCAAACCCACAGAAATATTCAAAAATGGTTAGCGGTTAAGGAACTTCCAAGGGAAGCTGTAGCTGAACCCTCACTGGCTACTTGGCTACCCATTGATCTGCCAAATATAAGGTCAATCATTTTGAACCCACTGATCACTTGACAGTCTTTAAAAGAGTTACAGGCTTGAATACTTAAAGAGGCAGTTCTTCTGTGACTTACAGGGTCACTCTGAGTTAGACTTGATAAAATGTCAGCGAATTTTTCTTCTTGGTCTTGGAGACTGTGTAGTATATAAAGAGACCACAAGTTGGATACTGCAAAGCCAGAACATGGCATGAAAAGAGAGGGGCGAGGGGAGAGAACCAGAAAGCTGAAAAGGCACATATATGGAAGGCAAGTCAGTGTCAAAACTGTAAAGCTTTATAGCAAGTTTCACATATATTTTGAAGATCTAAGTTTTTCTTCAAATTATACAATAAACATTTCAGAACACAGTCTCATCTTTGTAAATCCATATATGACTCATATTAAATGGCCCAGAGGTGAGGCTGACTCCAAACTTCTCCATCAGAAATATTTTAACTTTTTTTGACATCACTGCCCTCTGGTGGTGGGAGTAGAAGGCACAGCCTTTGCTCCTGTGGAGCCGCTGCTGGAATTGAACCTCCATCCCAGTGGGCCGCAGTCCTGCGCACAACCACTATGCCACTGGGGCTCAGCCCTAGAAATATTATAACTTTTAAAATGTCCTGCATAGGTGGAGAAGTTGTGCCTTCTTATAACAAAACTAAAAATTTTTAACTTTAGTAAGGTAGATTGAACTCTGAGTCACCCTTTCTGGGTTTCAGAGCATGTGAATCTCTGTTATGTATACCAAACTCACTACCAGGCATTCGGTGATGAATTGTGGTGACTCCAGATGATAGAATGGAGCGTCTGTGGATTTCTGAAGGTGTACTTCTCTATAGGAGCTCAAAGTCCCATCTTGGCCTTTCAGGGGAACTGGTGGGCTCACATCGCTGGCCTTTTGTTGAGCCGTCAAGCACATAACCCGCTACACCACAGGACATCATAGTTATAGCGCAGTGACTCTTATTTCTGAACCCTTTTCAAGATAACAAATTGGAACTGCTTGCTCTTCAGTTCCCAATAAAGGTGAAGTGGTGCTTGGGGAAAATTCCATGGTCATGGAATTTGTACAGCTCACATATCATTGTATCCAGGACACTATGTGAAGTATAGCTAAATATTTAGTACAGCACAAATTACTTTAAATAAAGCCAGTGTGCACTTCCTTCCTGTATCTCAGCCTAGCTAGCAATATATCAAAATATCATGATATTTTTTAGGGGCGAGCAGGGTGAAGAATGGTGTATAACATGGGGACTAGATCTCCAAAACTACTGCTGGTTGGGAAGGTGGTGCCAATGTCGGAGTTAGAAGGTCAACATTGAAAACAGAAACAAGTCTACCATGTGAGGCACCAAAATGTCTGTTGGACAGTGCGTCAGCTCTACTTTGTGTGC
>PVJH01021220.1:0-39177 GCA_004026705.1 Nesogale talazaci
TCCCACTCCTTCTGATCTACTCTCACATCTGACACTTCATATACTTTGCCTATCTGGTGTCCTAGTGGATTAAGTGTGGGGCTGCTAACCACAAAGTCGGGGATGCAAACCCACCCTCTTTCTCTGCAAAAGGCAGACGAGTCTGTCTGTCCCCATAAAGACTTACAGCCTCCAGTGCCTACATAAAGTCACTATAACGTAGGAATTGACTCAGCGGCAGTAGGTTTGATTTTATCTTGTTTGTGGCACTGAAAGTTAAGCATTGGTCTGCTGACCACGAGGTCTGCAGTTCAAGCCCAACAGCCCCTCCACAAAAGAGAGGTGAGACTATTTACTTCTGTAATGATTCATAGTCTTGGAAACCTTAGGAACCAGTTCTACTTTCTCCTATAGATTCAATATGAGTCTGACTTGACAGGACAGGACAGGATTTGTTGCCTTTGGTTAGTGTGTGTCCTGCATGCTACCTCTGTGCTGGAGTTCTGTATCAGCAGAGATGCTGTCTGCTTTGTTCCCTGGGGTCTTCCTACCTCCTAGAAGAGTGCTAGTAGCTAATGGGCACTTCGGAGCCATTTGTTGAATGAAAGAACAATTGAGAGTAGTACTTTCTTCTACTCTGCACTTAGGAAGACAGCCATGTGGAAGCCATAGGACTCTGATACAACTCACGGATTCCACAGAGGTACAAAATCTTCTTAGTCACTAATGTAAATTACCAAGAGGGTGAAGAATCATCCCTAATGCTGATTCAGAAGCCAGATGGATTATTTCCTTCTGAGTGTGCTATACCACTGGGTACAAACCACACCACAAGGCTGTGTACCATGACTGGATCGAATATCACACCTCTGAGTAGTATGCACTATGCCTCTGAGTCATATACCATCCTGCTGGGTCATGTACAACACTGATGGGTCATACACCATATCCCTGGGTGGTGTACCACAACCCGGGGTAGTATACCATATCACCAAGTAGTAAAATACATATCTGGGTGGTTTGCCATTGCTCCTGGAAGTGTACCACACCAAAAGGTAACATACCCCATCACTGTGTTGTCAACTACACCCCTGGGAGGAATATCACATCAATGGGTAGTACACCACTCCCTGGGCCTTTTCGACTCCTTAAAGAGTTACAGTCCTGGAAATCCACTGGAGAGTTCTCCCCTGTCCTCCAGGGTTCACAGGCATCAGCATGGACAGGAAGGCAGTGAGTTTTGAGTAGGACACCACACTGATGGGCAGGGTACCACACCAATGGAGAGCCAGAGCCTCTTTTTGCAACATCAAATTTCATGGGAAATGGAGATAATAACTGAAGTTTTCTGAAAAGCTTAATAAACATGACCAAAATTCCAAAAACTGGATATGAATATCCAGTACACACACACACACACACACACACACACACACACACACACACATACAAGAACATACTGGAGAAAAAGTTGGCCAGTTACCAGACCCAGCTGTGAAGTCTAAAATAAGAAAACTGGAATGAAACATGGTCTAGGATGAAGTTCAAGATCTATTTGGGCCAAAGTGCCATTCTACCGATGTGAGGGGAATTCCCCCAACTGCCTGCCACAGTTGGGCTCTGGCCAAAGAGGAATGAACCTCCAGGACGCGTCCCTGGGGCACATTTCAACCACACCCGCTGCTTGACGGCCCTCCAGACACCCAAGTGCCGCCTTCTATCAGTGCCAATTTTCACACTTTTTGTAAAATGCCATTGAATACCGTTTTTAAAGGAGGGGGGAACAAACTAGACTCTGGGGAGCTCTCTCTCCCTCCATCTGCTGCCTCTGGCTGTGTGAGTCCCTGCCTCCTGGCTGGTTTCATGGACCAAGAACCAGGGAGGGGGGGTGTGTTCTGCTTCCAAACAAAACAGGGGGAGTTTAGCTCCTGGCTGTTTGGAAACCTTCCCAATGTCCCTTGTCAAAGGACACATCTCCGTGCACATTCATTCTCCATGCAGCCTTTTCACATGTTGGCTTTTTACTTTGTGTAGAAAGTCTCATTAGTTAAACAGCGGCATTAGTCTATTGGTGTTTTTGCCCATTGGGATGTTGTCTAGAATCACACCCCTTCTTGGCCTTCCTTCTGGGATTCACTCCCCAACTTCCTTGGCCCTGGTGCTGCATGCAAAGGAGAGGCATCTGCTAGGGGATTTCTGCCCTCTCTCCCCAGGGCTTCCTCATCTGGAGGGAAGCTTCATTTGCATCAAAGGCATGGGGCAATGAGCTGAGCAAGTTTCATACTTTGGAGGCTCCTAGCTGCCCTGTGTTAGAGCCTTGGGGGTATAATGGATATATTCGGATGCTCACCACAAGATCAGGAGTTCGAAACCACCAGCTGCTCCTCAGGAGAAAGGGAGGCTTTCTACTCCTAGAAAGAGCTAAAGTGTTCAATTGACACCCTGTCAAGAGGGCAGTTTGGGTAACAACCTCAAGGGACTCAAAACTTGTTCCTTTAATTTTTCTCTGAGTTCAGGGAACAAAAAGAAGTCTGACTGGGACAAAAATAGGGGCTCTCAAGATGATGAGGGAAGGTTTCCTAGAGAAATTCTCATAGGACAGTTCTTGACACCCTGGAAGAACAAAGGGACTAGTGTGCATTTTGTCACAATGGGAAAACAGCTTGGTTGGCCTTCTTTCCACCAATGACACATTAATTTCTTAAAAATATGTCTTCACGATAAGCCCCCATAAACTTTCTGTATCCTTTGAGAAGATCTAAAAAGATGATGCCGTTAGAATCCCCATCCCTGCATGCCTCCAGCCCCCCAAAGTCACCATAAGCTTCTGGGGGTGCCATCCTGGCATAGAGGTTACTCTGTGGGTTGAAAACAGGGAGGTCAGTGGTTGAAAAATACTTGCCACTCCATGGGAGAAAGGCAAGGCTTTCTGTGCCTTAAAAGAGCTGCACTCTCAGACACCCACGGAGGCGGTTCTACTCCACCTTATGGGGTTGTTATGAATCAGAATTAGGAGCTTTGATGGCGTCATGATTAAGCATTGGTCTGCAATCCGAATGGTCTGCAGGTCAAAACTACCAGCCAATCCGAGGGAGGATGATGGGGTTTTCTACTCCAGGAAACAGTTAAGGCCTTGGAGAACCCACAGAGGCCATCCTACCCTGTCCTGGCAAGTGGGTTTTTGAATGCCTTGGATTTAACTGCCCATCAGATCCCCTTGGAAGCCCCTGTCCTGGTTGAAGCGCATTTTGAAAGCATCCTAAAAACACTAAGACATGGGAATTCCTGAGAAAAATTGGTCTATAGCCCTCTACTGATCTCAGAGATAAGTTTAAAACACATTTTTGTCAGAATAAACCCAAGAAAACCCAGTTGCAGTATTTTTTTACTTACTCTCTTACAAAGGGACCTTTCATTTCAATGAGCTTGTATTTTGCACAATTGGGGCAGGAACACAGAATTCTAGAGGAACCACCAAATTCAATTCTTGTCAGAGCAGAGAAATAGTCTTGGAATGTCCGGCAGATATGGCAGAAGGGGCTTGGGCTTGTCTTCAGGGCTGTTACAGGTGGACTAGAAGACAAAAGTTCTTCACAGAATGCAAGACTTCAGCTCGCTTACTTCTGGGACACACCACAAGACAGTCCAATTGCAGTAACAGACACCGCAGTTGACAAAGTAGAGACAGGAGGGAAGCCCAGAATGAGACAGAGTCACCCAATAGCCATAACAGTGGACTCGCACACGCCAACTGTCCTGAAGGTGGTGAAAAGCTGGACAACATTTACAAGGTCTTTCTGCATCAGAGCCAATTCAACAGCAATGCATAACTAGAATCCTTACATCAAGAGATTCCAAAGGCCCGACGCGATGTATAAATGTCATGTCATTTTGCTCCAGACCCCAGCATCATTCTTTAAAGACATGGAAAAACTAATCACAACTTTATAAGGACAGGAAAGAGGCCCACATTAAGCAAAACACAACTGAAAAAGAACGAAGTTAGGAGGTCTATCACTCCCCAACCTTAAAACCTCCTCCACAGCGATGGCAGTCAAAACAGCCTGGTACTGGTACAATGGGAGATACATAGACCAATGGCAAAGAATAGAGAACCCAGAGATAGATCCATACACTCACAGATAACTGATTGTTCACAAGGGGCCAAAATACAATTCTTGGGGGAAGAGCGAATCTGTCTCTTCCACATGTGGTGCTGGCAAAATTGGGCTTCCCCTGACAGAAGAAAGAAGCAGGACTCCCGCCTCACTCCACATGCAAAAACAAACTCAAGCTGTAAAGCTGTGTTGAAGAGCTCAACACAAACCCCCAGAACTACAAAGATCAGCAGGAAAATAGTGATAAACTTAGGAGTCCTGAAGCATGGCACAAACACACTATCAAACATGATATAACACACAGAGAGCAGAAGACAAACTGGGACTGGGACCTTCTAAATATCAGACACTTATATACATCCAGAGACTTCCCCTACAGAGTCAAAAGACATTGGGGAGAAGCCTTGGCAATGACATTTCAGACAAAATCTACAGAAAACTTCAACAAGAAACTGATGAATAAGCCGATTTGAAAAATGACAGAGCACCAAAGAAGACATCTCAGCGGCCAGCAAGTTTGTGAAGAAATGGTCTGGCTCACCAGTCACTCGAGAAGTGCAAATCAAAACCTGTATGAGTTACTACCTCATCCCAGCAGTGATCACAAAGATCAAGAAACAGAAATGAACAAAAACTGGAGAGGGTGTGGAGACATTAGAACTCCCACACAATGGCTTGGTGTGCATTGGGGGGGAGGGGGGGGAGTCAGGGGCTGTAAAACAGTAGAACTCTGTGGATTGCTCTCAAACAATCAGGAATTAAAGCACCATAGGACTCAGCCATCATGCCCCTTGGTGCAGACCCTACAGCAATCAGGAATGTAGCATGGACAGATTACGCACATCCATGTTCATCTCAGCCGGAGTCTCAATAGCAAGAACATGGAAATTACCTCAATGGCCACTGGCTGGAAGAAGAGTCAATAAACTGTTCCATATATAAAATGGAACAAAAGCATCTTGAGAGAATCATGACAAAGCTGTGAAGCACCTTGAGACGTGGTTGGATTGGGAGGGCACTCAGTGAGAGCTAGGACTCTACTCTGACAAAGAATTCAGAAAATCACAAAGACCCTTCTACCCTGTGCTACAGGGTCACCGCATTGTCAGCTTCTAATGCATGACAGTGAGCTTGCTTTGTTTTGTTTTTTAATGTCGAATGAAGTTAGTCATTCACAAAAAGACAGATCCTATATGAGACCATCGATATTTTTTTAAAAGATCAAGAAATGTTTTTCATACCAAAAGAAACAGATTGTGATAGTTACCAGGGTTTGAAGGGAAGAGGAGGGGAGAAGAGGCCAGAAGGTAGACAGACAAGCCATATGGAAGTTTGATATGTTGTTTAAGTTACTGAATGTAAAAACAGTGATCTTTTATGCAAACCACCACCCAATTAACAATAATAAAGGTTTTTTTTAAATAAAAAAATGAAATTCCAGAGGCTTCTTTAAGAGCAAGAATCATCCCCAATGTGAGAGATAGATACCACTTTTCTGTTGACCTTGACCTCCCCTGACGTGACCACTAATCAGAGAAACTTTTCTAAGCATCTCAGGATATTATGTCTCCTAGTGTGGTCATCACAAATCTGGTGTCAATTTGAGTATTATGAGTATAGGAGTGGAGGTTAGCCTGTCAACCAAAATATAGCCAATGAGGTCTCTGTATGGACAGGGCCTTCTGAGGATTCTGGGAACTCACTATTTCCTCTGTGAAGGCAGGAGACACTCTCTCTAGGCTCACTCCCTGAGAAACGTTCTACTGACAAGACACGTGACACTACACTGATAGACTCTAAACCCTGGAAACTGGAGGACCCACATGGAGACCCCTGCCAGCACTGAGATGCTTACAACACCACTGGATCCACAAGACCTCCCACCCACTGGCCTGTGATCATCCAGCATTTGGTGTGAATGCATGTCTTTTGTGAGTCTGAAGAGGAATTTAAAGATTGGTATGAGATATACAGGTTAATATCAGACTTATGGACTTGATCTGCACTGGGCTGGAATATTTTCTCAATAGTCAATTGCTCTTGTATATAAACTCTCTCCTATATACATATGAGTGTCTTTGGCTTTGTGTCTCTAGTCTACCTGGACTAACACACCTGGTCTGTTGTCCCAAACAGTTCTTCTTCCAAGCAATGTTGACACCAAAAGATTATCAATGGGCTTCTAACTTCCAGTCAATTTGAAAGCACCAGCTTTCACCAACAGTTCTAGTAGTTATAATCTCAGAAACTTAAACAGGGGCGATCTCACCCTGTATTGTGGGGTCGCTGGGAGTCAGCACCAATTCCATGGTCGTGAATAAATATGGTTCTCCAGGGAATGGGCATCAAACAATTCAGTTAAAATTCCTCTGCAACAAATAGCCAGGTTGCTTACACAAAGCCTTCCTATCTTTGTTTGTGTGGTCACCAAACAGAAATAGAAAGAGTCCAGATAAGAATTCTGAAGGCTGGGTCACTTGAGGAAGGCATCCTATTTGGATATCAGCTCTGTTTAAAGTTCAAATAGATTCCTACCCCAACCATGGCTGGATTCTGCTCCCTAAGCCCTTCCTCTGTCTCTGTCGCTCTGAGGGGTGCCAAAGCAAACCTGTAAGAGTATACAGAGATCTGTCAAGAAGACTCGTCAAGTCTCTTCCAATTCACGGGGACCCCACGTTATGTGGCTGCTGTTGTCAGGTGCCAAGCAGTCAAATCAGACCCCTAGGGACCCTGCTTCCAGGATTGGAAGCAATCTTAATAGCAACCTATGATCCGTAGCTGACATACCTTCTTGCAGAAAATGAGGAGGACTTGAAGCACTTGCTGATGAAGATCAAGGATTACAGCCTTCAGTATGTACGACAACTCAATGCAGAGAAAATAAAAATCCTCACTGCTGGACCAATAGGTCACTTCATGATCCTTGGAGAAAAGATGGAGGTGGAGATTATTATCTCGCTGGGTGGGATCCACCATCGTGCTCATGGAAGCTCTCCCTACCATCGAGTCGGTGCCAATAGGACAAGGTAGAACCACCTTTGTGGGCTTTTGAGACTGTAACCGCCGTCAAGGATTTTAATAATTCACCACATTGGATCAATCTGCTGCGCAAGATCTCTTTAAAGTGTTTAAAATTAAGGATGTCATTTTGAGGACTAAGGTATGCCTGACCCAAAGCATGGTATTTTTAATGGACTCGGGCAGAGAAACAATTGTGAGGCTCGCAGAAGACCAGGCAATGTTTTGTTCTGTTGTATAAAGGGTCACTATGGGTTGGCACTGATTCCAGGGTACCGAACAAAAGCAACAACAGCATGTGTGTGAGCGTTGAACATCACATAATGAGAATGGATGCATTTGAATGGTGGTGCTGGTGAAGGAGCTTGAAAGTAACACGGAGTTCCGAAAGGACAAAGCCTGAATGCTCCTGAGAATTCGGGGTGGCAAGACTTGGTCTCATGTGTTTGGGGCATGTTCTCAGGAGAGACCAGTCCCTGGAAAAGGACACTGGTAAAGTGGAAACACAGCTCAAGGAGATGGGTTGAAACAGTGTCTGCAACGATGGATTTAAGTATAACATTTATGAGGATGGCAGAGGGCCAGGTAGTACTTTGTTCTGTTGTACACTGGTTCACTATGAATCCCAAGCTCTTGATAGCTTTTAGCAGCCACTTAGCTTCCCTTGTCACCTGAGATGAAACTTTCTTATATGTCCCAACGAGTCATTTATCATCCCATTGCATCAAAAAGCTTAGGATTTGGAGAGGGAAAAAAAGAGAGAGAGAAAAGAATTGGTTCCAGGACGACTATATTGTCTCTTGCAGTTTAATATGTTTTGTTCTACACAGTGTTTAGTCCTCAATGTCTCTCTAAGGAGTATAAAAGACCCGTTTTACAAAAAGTTGAGTCCATTTACTGCATGTTTACAACTTTTCCAAATCAAATGTATGAGAGTCTCAATTGCACACATTCCAATATGTTGAAGGGAAACACTGTGGTTTCTACAGTCGAGAAACCATCCACGTTTGTTAATTAGTAAACATTGTGCAGTAAGAGCTCAATACAAACATGACACTAAGAACCTAAGGGGAAGACCACCCCCCCCACTCCAGACATACACGCCCTTAATTAATTCCACTTATCTTTCACTTTAGCTTCTGATGAAAACAGGAAATGCTTCTGGATTGACTTCTGTCCCTTTTCAGATCACCTATAGATAAAATTTGCAGTGTAATGATCAAATACCCAATGATGACAGGACCCGGGCATGGCTTAGAAAGAAAAATTTCTAGTGTTTTCTACATGGAAGACTTCATCTGCAGGACGAGACCTGTTTCACACAGGACAGTTGGCATTCTCAGCCCACTTCTGGCCAGCAGGCAGTAAGCATAAAACTATTCTCAGTGGTGGTGTTTTCAAGCTGATAAGTAGGGCAAGTTTTTCCCATACCACCAGGCAGGCTTCTTTTCAGAAGCATTGTCAGGTCACGAGAAGGCAAACACTGAGACAGAACTTGGCACAGCATCGATAACATGAACCTGCTGTGTGAGGTCATGCTATTGTTGACAGTGAGAACTTCGGCCAACAGGAATGCGCACTCTGAGTTGTCTTTCCAGGGTCTGCGAAACGTGCTGTGAGGAAATCTCTTCAAAACTTGATTTCATTGCTCCAGGGAGGTTCTTTCACCCTTCTCAATGGAAGTCAATGTATGTGCTCATTGAGGACAAGACTCCTCTAGTGTTTTTGCATGTTTCTTTGGTTTCTTCACAGCACACAATTTTTGGTTTCTTACCCGTGGACTCAAATTAAAAGCTTGCAAGTGGCCACCTAAGATAGAAAATCAGGAAGCACGAAGGCAGGTGAGTTAGTCTGGGTAGACAAGGGAAACAAATCCACAGAAACTCATAAGGATAAGAGAGAGTTTTATATAAAGAGTAAGTGTACATCTTAATCCAGTTCTACCCAAGGCCCTAAGTCCAACATTAACCCACATGCCCAACACCGATCTACAAAGTCCTCCTCAATCTCACAAAACACATACAATGACACCGATGGCAAGAGGAAAACCTACTCATATTTAGGGCATTCGTCGTGTCTTAGGGTGGATTCTCTAGAGCAGGGGTTCTCAGCCTCCCAAAAGCCATGATGACCCTTTCATACAGTTGCTCACGGTGGTGACCCCCAGCCATAACATTTTCATTGTTTCTTCATAACTGTCATTCTGCTACCGTTATGAATCATAATGTAAATATCTGATATGGAGGATGTATTTTCATTATTACAAATTGTATGTCGTTAAAGCATATGTAATTATATGTTGTGAAATGTTTACTTCTAATTCCAAATAAATGAAACTTTGTCTTGAAGCATGGTATAGCTTGTGTGTGTGGGGTAACATTCTTAATACAACAACAGTACATCATGTTGCACATTTTGTGACAGTATGTGTAAAAAGTCAATATCAGCCCCAAGGTTGAGCATTCTTAATACAACAACAGTACATCATGTAGCACATTTTGGGACAGTATGTGTAAAAAGTCAATATCAGCCCCAAGGTTGAGGTGAACGAGCAGTGTTTCAGATCCTAATATCAAAGAAAATGCGTTTTCTGGTGATCTTAGGCAACCTCTGTGAAAGAGCTGTTTGATCCCCAAAGGGGTCGCAACCTACAGGTTGAGAACCACTGCTCTAGGGGAATGTGACAGTGAAGTGAAATTATTTGGGGTGCCTCTTCTGCCCATGGTCTTTCTAATGCTATCACAGAACTGCATTTGGTGCATGTAAACAAGATATACAGGACTCTAAGAAGGGCATTGGTTAGTTTTGCTATTCCTCTAGGTTCAAAGAGTCATCTCCAAACTGGGAAAAGAAAGGTTTTGGACTTGGCTGTTAATAGCTCCGGGTCTAACTATATGCCACCCAGGGTCTTAATAGCACCTTCCACGTGCTCTATTGTCCAGGAAGGGCTGAGAACTAGGGGTCAACAGTCTTCAGACAGGCTAAGGTATAAATTGTTTACAATACTTCCTTCTTGGGTAGTGCATGCTCCTGCCTGGCTAAGAGAACATGGTAAGGACAGCTGACAGTTTGGGAAGAAGAGCTAAACCACCATCGTCCTCCCTGACTTATTGAAATGGAAATGGAGTATTTACACACTGATGTGCTCTGCTCAAGTATGTAATTTGTTTGGTGTGAGGATCAATGCCTGGAAGAGAATGCAACTTATAGAAGGTGTAGGATATTAGCATTTGACATTCGCTTTAAATGTGATCTCTGTTGAGAAGTTCACGCTTACACTTGATTCATTTGCTCCCCACGAGTAAGAATCATTCTCTGTTGATGGTTGGCCTCACGGAGACTCCACAGGACATTGTAGAACTGCCTCGTGGAAGGTCTATGGCAGTGGTCCTCACAGGCACACACCACTAAATCTCTCCCCCCTCTCCCCACCCCTGAGTGAAACTCCCTGTTGCAGGATTTCTTAGTTGCTGGGTAGCTTCCAATAATTCACTTTGGGGGGTAATTTTAAGTGGATTCGATTTATTTTATATAAATTATACCTTTATAACATTTTAAAATACATTTTCATACACTCTTTGCAGATATAATAGTAGTTACACATTGACCTGCTAACTGCAAGATCAGCAGTTCAAAACCACCAGCCACTCCATGGGGGAAAGATGGTTTTCTACTCTGTATCTCTGTAAGTCTGATCTCTTTCATGCTTTTGTGACTTGCCTTCCCTCCTTCTCCCTCAAAGTATGTTTCTGTGAAAACCTCTTGGTTTTTGGTGATAGTGCGCTCCCACAGTATTGTTTTTTTTGTGTGATTTTCTAATTTCACTCAGCCATGTCCTCCAGATTCATCCCTGTTGTGAGGTGAATGTCCAGCTATCTGGTTCTCCATGCCCCACTGGGATAATGCGCTAACGTGCTGGAGTCTACACATTTCAGGACAAGCACCTCACAACAGAAGCTGTTTTCTGCCTCTGTTCATGCCTAGACTGAAGTAGGTGTGCAAGAAATGTATATGATATTGGATGGATTTATGGGTACAGCTACGGATGGGTGTATGGTTGGATGGATGGATGGATGAAGGATGACACATTGCCAACAGAATAGGCCTTCAAATTGTCCATAGACGTCAAAGCAAGGAGGCTTCGTTTCTTCACGTTCTGAAATCCTCAACTTCCCTTCTGGTAAGATGAAATTTCTCTGTACAGAGGTGCATGGTCTTGAAGCCCAATGCCCAGGAGAGATGAAAACAAAACCCCCACGCGCTATTTTTATCCGTGGCGTCAGCAGGAAATACAGCGCATTGTTTTAAATCCCCATCCCCCGTAGAGAAAAGCCACCTCCATTAACTCCGCCTTGCCTTGTTTTCTGACTCACAATCCTGTGAAGCCGTTTTCTAACTGAACCGACAAACTACTTTTTCATCCGCAGTGCTTTCTGAGAGTTTTCCGTAATTTTAGAAAATAATCAGGAAGTTGCTTTAATAACCACTAGATGGTTAGTTGTTGTCGCTCAGTGCTGTCAAGTAAGGCCTTCTCATAGCACTCCGATGTACTCACCGCCATGGGGGCACTTGTCCTACTGTCCCTGTGGTTTCCAAGGCTGTAAGTCTTTACAGGAGTAGAAATTCTCATCTTTTTCTGTCGAGTAGCTGGTGGCTCTCAAGTGACTGAACCTGCACTTAGCAGCTGGACACTGCCCAGTCCTGCTCCAGCCTTGCCATGGCCGTGCTCGAGCCCATCGTTGCTGTCACTATGTCAATCCGTCCCCTTGAGGGTCTTCCTCTTGTGCAGTGCCCGTCTACGTTACCGAGCATACTGTCTGTTCCCAGACATTGCTCTCTCCTGAGGCTCCCCGGTGGTGCGGTGTTTACATGTTGGGCTGCAATCCACATGATCGGCAGTTCAAAACCACCAGTCGCTCCGAGGGAACAAGACTGAGTTGTCTGCTCCCGTCAACGGTTACCGTCTCCAAAACCCACAGGCATCCCTGTGGGTCAACGTTGACGCGATGGCTATGAAAGAGTGTCCCTCCTGAAGACGGGTTCAGAGATTATGAGATAAAGTCTCGTCAACATCTCTTCTGAGGAGTATCCTGCCTGTCCTTCTCTCAACACAGATTAGTTTGTTCTTTTGGCAGTCCGTGACACTCTCAATCTACTCTGTCAGTGCCAGCATCAAAGTGCAGAGAGTCTTCCTGGGTCCTCTTTCTCCAGTGTCCAATTCTCGCATATTTATGGCGAGATTGGGTCCGGATGACCTATGTTTACACGTTTCTGTTTGTATGTTTTCAACTCAGTATTGTCAAGTCCAACCCAACTTACAGGGGCCCAGGAAAACAAGTTCCAACAGGCCCTGGGAGCTTCCCAGGATGCCTCCTGCGTGAGAGCCAAAAGCTCCATCTTTCTCCCATGGAGTCACTGCTGCCTGTAAACTGCTCATCTTGAGGTTTGCAGCCCACTGAATAGTCTACGATGCCACCAGGGCTGGCCTCTCATTCCACCTGCTAGTTTTCCAGACCTTAGGTGTCATTGTTACACAGTGAGAACCCTGGTGGCGCATTGGTTACAGCACTTGCCTGCTAGCCACCAGCCAGTGGGGGAAAGATGTTTCGGTCTGCCTCCACAAGGACTGATTGCCTTGGAACCAGTATGGGGCTGTTCCACTCTGTCCTACAGCGTGTCTATGACTTACACTTCACTTGACAGCAGTGCATGGGGATTTGAAGGTTGGTCATGCCTGGTCTCCCATTCACCTTTCAAGGGCACTGTGCAGACCCCACCCCAGCCTCCCCCTTTCCCCAGCTCTCCCAGCCCCCCACTAATAGAAGCACCCCAGCAAACAGGAGCCAAGTCAGTATATGCAGTCCCCATTCCAGACACCAGATCAGGGCTAGCTCCATCCTATAAACTCTCCAGCTGTCAGAGGCTTGGTCTGTGTCTAGGTTGATGGCTGCGTTCCCTCTCCCACTGGCCAGATAACCTTTAGAGCCTGCAATCACCTGGCACTTTAGAAATGAGAGGGGATTAGCAGTGACTAGAGCATTGGAATAGATTTAGCTTAGCAGCAGCTTTACTGGCCTCGGCTTAAGCAGTTTGGGGGTGGGAAGGGGTGAGGGAGCCTCCAGGCCCTCAGTTGGCTGAACCAGAATAAACTAAGTGGCAAAGGGAATATCATTTTAAAAATAGTGATTGTCTCTAGATCTTGGGATTTTTCAAAATTGCTCCGATTGGTACTCATGCCTGGGTTTGGTAAAGCAGGGTCTCAGCACAAGCCAGAGGAACGCTCACAGAGATGGAGTGGCAAAGTGGCTCCACCAGACCTGCTCAGAGCTACCAGTGATCATGTAGTTAAATCCTTTCTATTTTTCAACATTATATTAGGAACTCTTAAAGATATGATTACAATCCATAGTTCCATTGGCTCAAGCATAGTTGCATAATTGCTGTCATCTTCATGTTCAATATATTTTCTTTCTTCTTGAACTCTTTGACATCAGCTCTGCCACTCCCCCATGAATCCTTAATATATAATATATTATTATCATCCTTATTGCTATTTCTTACACCATCCAATGTATCCATTCGCCTACAATTCTATTGTTCCTTCCCCTCAAGTGGGATTATAATATTCATCCTTGCTATCAATTCCTGCCTTGCCCCACCTCACCTCTCTCCCCATGTCCTCAGGGAATTGTTAATCTGATTACTGCTTCTGAGTGGTTTATCTTTCTTGGATTTTATGCCTTGAAAGCTCTTGATTGTACCAGTGTATGCACACAAGTCTAGCATGATCCATGAGACAAAACTTCGGCCATAATAGTGGGAAGAGGAAATATTAAAGAACTAGAGAATAGTTATGTGTTTCATCAGTGCTGTACTGCACTCTGGATATGTCACCCCTTCCGTGACTGACAGCTCCTCAGTCTGTTGGACAAGAATCCCCCTGAATCAGAGCTGGCTTGATGACCACCAACAGCTAACAACTCTCTCCTCAGCACCATTGTATGTCAAGGGGTCCCTGAGTGGTGCAAACAGTTACAACTTGGTTCGATACATGAATGGTTGGGGATTGAGTTCAACCAGAGGTGCCTGGGAATCCTGGTGCGTTGGAAGTCCTTGATACGGGAAGTAGCTTTGACCCCAGAGAAACAGCAACAGCAGAACCAGGAGCCAGAGCGTGATACAGAGTGATCACTCACTCAGTCCACAGAGCAAGTCCAACTGAGCGCCTTCACACAGGAGGCTGACTTGTGGCGTAGGGGAACTGGGGACACTTAACTAGGGGAGAAAGTTTGCTGACCCTCGGAGTCAGGGCTGACCTTCTTCAGGCTGAGGTTTAAGACAGAGTGGCGTGCCTTTCAGGCATTGATTGGCGACCCTAAAAGAGTTTTGCATCATTGCACATGCACAGAAGGGACCAATGGGCCCGACAGCTGAGAGATGAAAGATCCCAGAGATGTTGGCCTTAGCCCCAGTTGAGAAGAGGCTGTCCTGTTGGAATAATTGTATCCTGAGAATTTGTAACCTGAGAGGTTCCTGAATGAGCCCCCTAATTTTGAGTGTAGTCTGTGAGTTCCATGGGGCCCATGCAGTGAATTATCACGCCCCACTGAAAAGCAGTGTTATGTGAGGGGGAGGTGGAAGCTGGTGTCAGTGTTGCTAATTGGGGAGGGTGGTGCCAGGCCTCATAGAAATCGGCCTTGGACAATGACGATGTCGAGTTGGATTCTTCTCCCCCTCTTGTGAAATTAGGGGAGGTCAGATGTCACCCATAATCCATATTTTATGATCCTGGCTCCCAAGACTCAGAGAAGTGCACTTCCAAGAGACCTTGTCTCCGGCCAACCACTGACTACAGGGACTTGTTCTCTGGAGTAGGCGTGTGTGTTGTGTGTGTGTGTGTGTGTGTGTGTGCGTGCGCACACATGCGCTAGATTTCTAGCAGCAATACTTTTTGACTAACCCTCATCTGAAAGAAAGGAAATAGTCTTGATTCCTATTCCATTTTTTTTTTAATGTTCACATTTGACTTGGGAAAAAAAAGGGACAAAAGAACATCACAGAAGTGAATGTTCTGGTTTCTGCAGAAAGAAGTCCATGAGATTTCAGGTCACGGGAATGAGCTCAGGGGACAGGTGAGATGCTAACTAAAGAAATGAGGGTCAGTAGCTAATTAAAGCGTCTATCTACAGGTCCAAAAGTTCCACTCCCAGGATCCCTAGGGTGAGGAATCGTCTAGAACAGTCCACAAAATTCTGAGTTTTTGAAAATGATTTACTGTGACTTGAGGAAAGGTTTCCAGAGCAGGTCAGTTTTCCACTGGACAAAGTAGACACATGTGGTTTCACGTCCTTGACTGCAGTTCCCACAGTGAAACATCGGTGACCCACCTTCTTTTGCTTTCTGTTCCCACTCCTCCTCCATTCCTAACCTTCCCAAACTCCTGTCAGCAAAAATTAAGACTCCATTAATATGGTCCTGTAAGGACATCCCAAATGTTACCCCCTTCAAATTAACTTCGCAAACCATAGTGTATGTCTTCAAAATGATGATGGCCCTCCCCCCCCTACCTCTGTCCCCTCCCCTGTTCAATTTCCCTATGGTACCTATCCCCCACTAACAGATTAGCGAGGCTTGTAGGCTATGGTGTTTGTTACTGGTCTTCCCCTTCTAGAAGTAGCATCCCCCAAGCTCAGAGGTTCAGGCTGGCTTTGCACACACGGAGTGCCTGGCACATTGTCAGTCGAGCGATGAGTTAACTGAGCAGCTTATGTAAGCAACAGTGCAACATTGTGTTAGTGGCAGGTATTTGCGACTCTGACTGGAATGCTAAAGAGACTAAAGTCTCACTGAGCTCAATCCCAAAAGCAATATCTGAGGTACGGACCACAGGGAATTGGGCAAAGGGAGACATCAGACAGTGTATGATATGACCAAATAAAAATAATTGGTAAGTTTTCAAGGCCCTAGGAGGGAGGGGGAGCAGGGAGGAAGTTGATAAAAAGCGGAGCTAATACCAAGGGCTTAAGTAGAAAGAAAATATTTTGAGAAGCATGTTGATAACAAATGTGCAAATGTGCTTTACACACAATGAATGTATGCACAGATTGTGATAAGAGTTGGATGAGCCTCCCATAAAATGATTTTAATAAAAAGTCTTCCTAAGCTGAGCCCCGGTGGTGTAGTGATTGTGCATAGGACTGCGGCCCACTGGGTTGGAGGTTCAAATCCATCTGTAAGGCTGGGCCTCCTGCTCCCACCACCAGAGGGCAGTGATGCCTCCCCCCCAAAAAAAGTCTTCCTAAACCCAAAGGAACAAAAGCCAAAGATAGCAAGAAACCTGCTGCCAGCGTGACTGTTGAGTCAGAAACCATGGGTGACGCCCTAATCAACTGTTCAACCTGCCATGATGAATTTCCTTTCTGGAATAAGCTCTTTGAACATCTACAGGCCACAGGTCATGTGAGAGTACTTTCATCATCTCCATCCCTTCTCAGTGTAGCAGGGAGTCAAAGCAAGAAAGAGAACCGTAGAAAGAGATAGGAATTCTTCAAGGCCTTTTCTTTTTGAATGTCTTTAGTTTTCAAAATCAAATAATGAACTGAAAAAGCACTTACGGAGTTAAAATTTCAGTGATCTGCAATTTGTTGCATTGTGGACGATTCTTTTCTATCTGGTAAAAACATTTTTGCTGTCTAATATATATTTTTGAACATCTCACTAGTTATTGATTGAATTATGCTCTTGCTATTTGGCTTGGCTTGAAGGTCTCAAAACAGATAAATATTCACAAGTGTATATTCTTGATTTCTGTTGGCTAGTATGGACAGAAATGGACAAGGAAAATTTAATTATTTTAGCACACAGAAAGAAACTAAAGTGTTCAGGGGAAATCGGGACTACGCAGGGGCAATCTGAGACGGTGATAGGGGTGACTCTTAGTAGGCTGGCAGGCAAAAGTTCTAATATCAGGGTATAGTGATCATCACAGCACGATTCTAGAAACACACTGAAAAGCATCGGGTTGTATGCTGTAAATGGCTGAGATGTGTGGTCGGCGAATTGTATCCCCTTCCAAGCTCTGCAGAACTCAGCTTTCCCAACTGCCTTAGACTGGGCTGTCTAGACAAACAACGCCGATGGCATGCAGACCTGTATAGGAGAGAGTTTTCTCCCAAGAAGCACCTTGACATCCAGAAAAAGATGCCCCAGTCCAGTCCGACTCAAGCCCACAGGTCTAGCTGGGAGCCTCTTGATGCGCACACAGCTGAAGTCCAATGACACCAAGCGAGGAAGCAGGAAGACACAGGCCAGTGGGGGCAGAGTGGTGCAGAAGCATGGCAGGGCGCCAACAGCTGTCAGGGTCAGGCAGCCCCCAAGAGGCCACCCCGGAGGTGGGCAGAGAGTCCGAGCAAGCAGGAAGGTGAAGGGGCACAGGAGAGGCAGGGACACATTCCAGTTTCTCCATTACACAATAAGTCCACATCCCAAGTAGCTTTTTTTTTTTAAAGGACACGCTAGCAGCCCTCCTCTGTTAATATTAACATAACTTCAGTTTGTGGAGCACCACTGGCTTCTGGGGAACAGCTGGGGTCCCATGGGGTCATCCAACTTCTTCCATACTCAGAAAAGACACTTCACCGAGGTCGGTGGCCAGCCTCAGCAGAGCGGAGATCTTCAGCTCCCTGCTTGGAAACTAACCAAGAAACAAAGTAAATAACTAGATAAGAACCTGCCTCCTGCCCAAAGCAAAACAAGCCTCCGATTGTCCATAAAGACATCAAATGACGCTCTCTTGGATGTGGGGGTGGGGGGGGGAATGTCCTTCTGGAATGATAACAAACCACGCGGCTGTCCCTCGTGCTGCAGGATAGCTGGTCGCCTGTGCTCTTTGCTGCTCACAGACGTGTTTATTAAACAATTTAGCAGAGAGATCATCCCTGGAGACGGCCAGCAGACTGTTTACTTTCTTGGTAGTATGTGAGTCTCCCGTGCCTTACTGATTTCTCACGAATTCCTCTCTCTATTGTAACAGCTTGGCTTTTCAATTCAATGCTTACGCAGCGCTGGTGAATTGGCACACAGATTCACACACGTGCACACACACACGTGCAAACACAGCATAGTGCATCCCACTGCTGACACTGGAGAGACCACCCAGCTTTGTTGTATTTTATGTAACAACCTTTTTCTCTGGTTGCACTTCCTCCAAGTGGCCTATTTCTGAAACCAACAGAAGCAGACAGACCCTTAAACAGACCTCTCAACAGCTGCTTTGGCATGGATGCCACTGGAGTATGATGATATAATTTTCTCTGGATCGTCAGTGTCAGGTCACTACAGGTTGATCTTTTATGAATACTGCGTTGTCAAAGGAGTCCCGGGGTCAGAGTGGAGTACACGTTTGGGCTGCTAACCACAAAGTCAATAGTAGAAAGATGAAGCTTTCTACTCTCAAAAAAGAGTTAAACCAGCAAGAGTGGTTCTGGTTCTACTCTTCCCTAAGGGTTCACTGTGAATAGTAATTGACTCAGTGGTCATGGGCCTAGTGCCTTTCAAACACACGCACACACGCGCATGCACGCATGCATTGTGACCCAGGACAAGTCAGAAAGATGGAAGGACCAGATCCCCAGAGCAATCCAGTCTGTGACTAGTTAAGGAATTCACCCACCTCCTATGCAGAGCTGACTTTAGTGGGGCTATTGCTGTTCCCTGATATTAACAGCACTGTTGGTGTTGCATGGTGGGAGGAATCAGGTCAATGTCATGGCCTGGTCCTTTCTTCCCCTTCATGGTGAAGACTTTACTATAGGATTTGGAGTGCGACTTCTACTTCTCCTAATTCGTATTCACTTTTTAAATTCACTCTATGGTTAAGATTTGAAAGTGTCTTATGGCTATTCTCTTAAGACGTGAGATCACTGAAGCCCATGGGAGGCTCGCTCTCCTCCTCAGCCCCTCCACTGGCTTGCTGGAATCTGAGTCTCCTGTTGTCACATGTCATTTAAATGGCATCGCCTTTCCCCATTGAAGGTTACCATTGTTGTGAGCAGCCTCTGCCCCTCTGAAATCTGCTCAGCATCATAGCAATGGCCAAGCCACAAGGACCAACAATGGATGGCTTCAAACCCATGTCTCCACCATGGAAGGTTATAATTTCATCTCTCAACCACCAAGGCCTCCCAAGAGTCCTAGGTTGGCCCAGGTAGTTAATGTGCCTGGCCGCTAACCAAGAAGTTAGAAGTTTTCATTGACTGTACCTCTCTCTCTGGATAACAGCCTTCAGTGTGGTTTGCAACTCAATGTAAAGAAAACCAAATACACAGCTGGACCAATAGGTGACATGGTAAGTGGAGAAAAGAGTAAAGCTGTCAAGGACCTTGTCTTGCTAGGATCCACAGTCCATGCTCATGGAAGCAGCAGTCACGAGATAAAGCGACTTGTTGCATTGAGTCAATCTGCTCATAAAGCCTCTTTAAAGGGTTCAAAAACAAGAAAGTTTCTTTGAGGACTAAAGTTCATCTGATCCAAGCAGTATTTTCAATGGTCTCACAGTGAAAGTTGGACACTGACTAAGGAAGACTGAAGAACTGATGCATGTGAATTGTGGTGCTGGTGGAGAATATTGCAATTGTCACAGACTGTCAAAACAACCAACAGAACTGTCTGCAAAGAAGTACAAGCAGAATGCTCCTCAGAGGCAAGGATGGTGAGACTTTGTATCCCCTACTTCGGACATATTTTCGAAGAGACAAATCGCTGGGGCCTAGGGCATCATGCTTGGTAAAATGGAGGCACAGTGAAGAAGAGGAAGATGCGCCAAAGATGGTTTTGCACAGTGGTTGCATCATGGGCTCAGAAGTAAGAACAATCGTGATGATGGTGCAGGACCACGCAGTGTTTCGTTCTCTTGTCCATGGAGCCCTGTGAGGTGGAATGGGCTTGACAGCACTTAAGAACAATGACCAAGAAAATAAGAAGCTACATTTTATACACGCAGTGGTGGATCTTTGACATGGAAATGACCTTTCTCCTATACCACCACATCACATGGCGGCGCCTACCAACAAAAGCACAAGGGCTGGAAAGGAACAGCCAGGTGAGGCACATCTGAGAGTACTCAGTACCTGGAAACCCCTACAGGGCACAGTTCTGCAGGGACAAGCATGGGCTTGCCTTGAGTCAGATTCAACTGAATAGCAGTTAGTGCTTCAGCAAGCTGTTTAAAACAAAACATTGCTGCCAAGTCAACTCTGATTCATCTCAGCCCTATAGCACAGGCTAGAACTACTCTGTGGGATTTCCAAGGCCATAGTCATCCCGGAAGCTGACTGCCACTCCTTTTCTCTGCCTAGTGACTGGGCACCACGCTGCCATGAGGGCTCTGTAGAATACAGTCATAGCCTCCAGATAAAGCACAACTTGCAAATTCCTTCATATTTGATCAATCCCTTGATTGATTGATCAATTATTTTCACCTTACTTTATTTCCAGTTAGATGTCCCAGTTTCTACCAAGAACCCTTAGAGAGACAGGCCAAGAAACAAAATCAGCAACACTCCTATGTGTATATATATATAGAAAGATGTGTGCTTCAAGAAACAACTCACACAGTTGGCGAAGTGAACATGTTCAGTTCAAGTCCATGGGTCAGATGTAAGCTGACGGCTTCTCCTAAATTATGGAGTCATCGGGTCTGATGAACAGGAAGCACAAAGGTGAAGTAGAAAGGCCCCACATTCTTGGATAAAGGGCTGAATGAATATAAAATTGGCCAAAGGAGTCCAAGGATGGCAGTCCAATGATGGCTTGTAGGATTGGCGGGAGATATAATTGGAAGTTAATGAACCAGTTCAATGATTGCAGGTCCAGCAATAGAAGTGAGCTAGCATCTACAAACTGTCAAGCAATAGGGGTAGGTCGTGCCCCTTATGAAACCACCCTCAATTGTATCCAGACTGTGACCTGATTATCCACTGGGTTTCCTCAAAGATGACCCCATCATGGGATTGACCACATTAAGTTAGATCCTATCATGGAAAAACGCTGGACCACCCACATTGACATAAACTGAATGAACATAGACAACCATCAATATATCCTCTTGCTGTGTCATATAAACCACCTATGTTCAACTTCTGACCCACAGATAGTCTTCAGATAGGACTTTATGACCCCAAAGTATGTGAGTGTTGGGTATATATGTACCTTTTCTGGGAAAGAGCCCAATGTTCTCATCAGATTCTGAAAGTTTGGGCAATCAAAAGTTAAGGAACTCTTTTGTAAAACTCACTGCTCACATTTTGTCAAAGAAGCAACATAGCTTCTTTGAATTTCCTCATGGAGCTCATCACTCCATGCCAAGCAAGGGTGAAAGTTTTCTGGGTAAACAGTGGTGGACCCAGGTGACCAAAGAATTGTCTCCCTGAGCCCTTCTTTGTCAGTAGGGCAAAATGTCTCTGCTCCACAGCCTTTACCCTAGCTAATGGGAAATGCAGCATTCAGAAACACAAAAATGCCTCTGGCAGTCATGGACTCCTATGTCAATTTCATGATTGGGAATGTAGGTGTGGAGTCTAGCCTGTCGATCTGGAGGTAGTGAATAAGACCTCTGTGTGGACCTGGCTTTCTCTGAGAATTCTGAGAAGTCTCGTGATATTTCCCTCGTGGAGACGA
This sequence comes from Nesogale talazaci, assembly GCA_004026705.1. NCBI lineage: Eukaryota > Metazoa > Chordata > Mammalia > Afrosoricida > Tenrecidae > Nesogale > Nesogale talazaci. The sequence goes on from PVJH01021220.1 coordinate 21,792, forward strand.
GAGACCATCTCCCCAGTTCCTGGGAGTTGAGCTACGGATAAGATGAGATGACAGCATGCTGATAGATCCTGATTCCTGGAGACGGGAGGAGTCAGAGGAGAAGTCATGTGGAGACTCCTGCCAGTGCTGAGATGCTTAGAAGGCCACAGAGAGACCCCTACCAATGCTGAACATCTATCACCAATGGATACTGCTAATAGACCCTGAGCCCTAGAAATGAGGAGTCATGGGGAAATCCCTGCCAGCACTGGGATGCTTCTACTGCACATGCTTTATGAGTCGAGAGAAGGCTTTATAGACTGGTATCAGACATATGGGCTAACATTGGATCTTCAACTGGGCTTAGTTGAGATGCTTTCTCAATGTCCCATTCCTTTTGTATATAAGCCTTTCCCTTATATCCATATGTGGATCTATGAATTTGTTTCTCTAGTGTACCCGAACTAACACAGTGACAAAGCCCTGACCTCCAAACTAAATTTGTTTGCTGTTCAAGCCATTGAGTCAATTTTGATTCATAGTGAACCAACATAGGACTTTTGTAAATCTTTATGGGAGTAGACAGCCTCATGTTTCTCCATGGCCAGTTTGAACTACCAGTCTTATGGTAAGCCATCCAGCACTTAGCCCATAGTGCCACCTCTTTTTACCTGGAGGGTGGTTCCTTGTTATGTGGTTAGTGGCCAATGGAATAGCCCAGGTTCACGATGATCTTCTTGTGCACCAGAACAAGGTATTGTCTAGTCCTGTCCTAGCTTCAGGATCACTGTTCTGTTTGCACCCATTCTTGTGGCTATTGTGTCAATCCACCTCATTAAGAATTTCTCTCATTCTCACTGACCTTTGACTTGACAATTTTCTTTTTTAGCAACCAGTCTTTCCTGAGCCAGTGTCCACAGCAAGCAAGTCAGAGTGTCACCATCCTGACTTCTAAGTATGTCTTCTAAGATTGGTTTGGGGGGGTTCATGGTATACCAAGTCATCATCACCAATGTCCCAATTCAAATGCATCATTCTTCTATTTTTTTGTCTTCCACTTTTGACCTTAGTTAGTAGAGTGTAGATGCTCTTGACTTGGAATCCACCAAAGAGAACTCCGTACTTCTAGGATTTACAGTCTAGCTGGCATAGGGCTGACCTAAATCTCTACTTCCATTAGCCCATGCTTGATCAGTGCCATGATAGCTCCCAACCCTACCTTCATCAGTGTGAATCATTACCAAGCCCACTCTCTCTTTAGTAGTCACACCTGATGAGCAGCAGCAGCAATCATGAAGGGAGGAAAATGTCCCCAAAGGTTGCCCTTGGGAACATGGAAGACAGGACTCAGCCTTAAAATCAGGTTTTAGAAGTAGGTAGCTGATAGATGGAAGAATGGAGTCCTCTCTGACTTAGGGTTTGCACATGGAGCCAGAGACAGGACAGCTAACGCTGTCAAGAATTCCCTCCATCCCTTGCTCTTTCTTGTTTCTCATAGGAAATGTCATAGGAATCATCTAGGTTTGGAACCTGGCTCTGATTTTTGCACGTTGTTCTTATTGTTGTTGTTGTTGCTGTTCTTGTTGTTGTTAGGTATCATTGAGTCATAGTGACCTGACTCATAATGACCTGAGTCAGTATTGACTCAATAGTGACCCTGTGCACAACAGGACAAAACACTGCCTGGTCTTGTATCAACCTCACAATTGTTCCTATGCTTAAGCCCATTGTTGCAGCCACTCTGTCAGTCTACCTCATTGAGGGCCTTCCTCTTTTTCACTGCCCTGATACTTTACCAAGCATGAGCATCAGGTAATGGGGACCCAGAAGCCAACAGGCAGACCATCTTTCCATGTAGTTGACTTAGATTTCACACAGAAACAGGACAGCTAACACTGCTTGAGATCAAGAGTTCCCTACCTCCCTTGCTCTTTCTTGTTTCCCTTGTTTCTCAACAGAATGTCCAAGTGTTGTAAGGATTCTTCCATGCACTGCCATTTAGTTCCTGTAGGTCTCATTTCTTCTGCTGGGAAGAATAACTGTTATCTCAGAAAGATTCTATATAGGATGAAAGATGATAATAAACCAATAATTCCTAGCACTTAACAGCATAGAGCAGGGACTTGCAATGACTAACTATGACTATCAATTGCCAGCCAGTTACATGTCATTCCCTTCACCTAGAGAGTTTTTCCCATTTTCCCCCAAGCCCCTTTTATTATCTGTCTAACTTACCTCACTTTTCAGATCTGGACTTACATCTAACTTCCTTGGAATAATAGAAGTCTTGGTGATATAGTAGCTATGCAATGAGCTACTAACCACAAAGTCAGCAGTTCTAAACTACCAGCTGCTCCACTGGAAAAAGAAGGGACTTTCTACTCCTGTAGATGTACAGCTTGAAAACTCACAAAGGCAGTTCTACCCAGTCCTACAGGATCTCTATGATTGGAACTGACTTGATGGAAGAGGGTTTGGTTTTAGTCCTTAGAAAACTCGTTGGGATACCCTGGTCTCCACTGAGTTACTCAGAACACAGACCTAAGGCCAGATGTTGTTGCTGTGCGTGCCACTGTGATGGTTCCAATCTATAGTGACCCTAGGGACAACCCTGCTCTGTCCAGCACCATCCTCACCATTGCTCCCATACCTGAGCCCATTGTTTCAGCCACGGTGTCAATCCATCTCACTGAGGGCCTAGCTCTCTTTCTCCACTCCTCTCCCAAGCATGATGTCTTTCTCCAGGGACTGATCTCTCCTAATAATGTACCAAAGTATGTAAGATGCACTCTTGCCGTGCTTGCTTCTAAGGAGCAATCTGGCAGAACTTCTTCCATGACAAATCAGTTTGTCCTTTTAGCAGTGTATGAGACCTTCAATAGTCTCCTCCAGCACCACAGTTTCAATGCACCAATTCTTCTGTGAATTTCCTTATTCGATGTCCAACTTTCTTTCACATGTATATGAGGCAAAGCACACCTGAGTCCTCAAAGTAAATCCCTTGCTTTTCAACGCTCTGTAGAGGTTTTTTGCAGCAGATTTACACATCTCTTGATTGTGGATATAAGCAAGACAAAATATCTGACCACTGCAATCTCTTCTCCATTTATCAGAATATTACCTATTGGTCCAATTGTGAGGATGTGGGTCTTCTTTACATGGAATTGTAGTCCATAGTGAAGGGTCCAATCCTTGACTTTCAACACCAAGTGTTTCTCAGTCCACTTCACTTTCAGAAAGCAAGGTTGTTCCATTCGCATATTTCAGGTTGTTAACGAGCCTTCCTCGATCCTAATGCTGCATTTCTTTTTCATATAAGCCACCTTCTCTGATTAATCTAGCATGGTGAAATGATAAATCCCTGATTCATCCTTTCCTGATAGAAACCATGCAGTATTCCGTTGCTCTGTTCACACAATTGCTTCTTCATCCATGTGCAAGCTCTTCCTAAGCACAATGAACTGTTTTGGAATTCCTATTCTCCTCAAAGTTATCTATAGTTTGTTATTATTCACTTGGTCAAATACCTTGGTATAGTCAATGAGCCACAAGTAAGCATCTTTCTGGTACCCTCTGTTTTGGGTCAAGATTCATCAGACATCAGCAACGATAGCCCTGGTTCATGCCCTCTTTTGAATCTGAACTGAACCTCTGACAGCTTCCTGTCATGTCAACGTAAGTGGCGATGCTAATGCTTGCTATAGCGTGAAGTTTCCCTTCTGTAGAACCCTCAGTAAAGCTGTCACTCCCTGATTACGCCCTCATTCCCCTCCTCCACAAGGAACACACTGAGCACCAGCACTAGTTGCCATGGGAATGCCTCCAACTCATGGCAACTTCAGGTACTTCAGAGCAGGACTGGTGCCACGTGGTTTCCAATGCCTTGTCTTTGAGAAGTAGAACCACCAGGCCTTTCTTGGGGATCACCTCTGGGGCAGCTCAGAACCACCAAGGTTCTACTGATCACCCATCGCTTAACCACTTAAGCCACCCAGTGACGATAGCGATGAGAGCAAAACCTTCTGAATTGAGGAAATAGCCTTGAGTATCCGGCTAGCAGACTTGGGTTGGCAGAGTGAATAAATGATTCAGTCAACCCATCCCTCGGAGACACAGCGTGTGAGTGAGCCTCAGCCTCGCACTCGCTTCTGTTGCTGACTCACAAAAACACTGTAGAAGAGAGTACAAGTGCCTCGGTGGGTTTCGGAGACTGTCATTCTTTAGGGAGTAGGAACCCCCCCCCCCCACCTTCTCTTGTAGAGCCGGTGGTGAATTCAAACTACTGACCTTGAGGCTAGCAGCCCAGTTTGTAACCCACTACACCACCAGGCAGCAGGCACCAGGGCTCCTGAGTCTCTGCCTCAGACCCTCACTGTCACCATAAGCTAACTCACTTTGACCCTACAAGACAAGAGAGAGCCGCAGTTGTGAGTTTCTGACACTGTAGCTCTTTGTGTGAATTGACCAGAATTGAAGTGGAGCACCACTGACTGAGGGCAGGGATGTGTTCTTGACTAACAATTTGCTCTATATAGAGCAACGAAAATGTTCATAAAATGCAAAAATAGTACTGTCATGTATTTATTTTAATTTTAAAATGCTGCACATTGTTAAATTGTTAAAAAGTGGGATGTCTGGTCACTTTATCTTTGTGGGTATAGAAAGCCACACTTTCCTCCCTCAGAGCAGCTCGGGGATTTGAACTTCTCACCTTAAGGTTAGCAACCTATTGAGTAACCCAATATGTCTACTATGAAATTCTCCTTAAGTCTTCTGTTACCTTCCTCTAGCAACAGTATTCCAAGAAGTGCATTATTTTCCCATTTGGAGATAAGATTCACCTTCAAAGGCCTCCCATATAGCATGAGGATGTGTTTCTTCTAAAGGGGTTCTGAGAGTTTTCTTCTCTTTGCCTTAAAAGGGTGCTGGAAGCAGATGTAGGGGAGGTGAGTGGGTGGCAGGATGTCCTCCCATGTTATCCCAGGGAAAAAAGAGGTACACATGGAGCCCCAAAGGATGCAGTGCGCCCTGCAGCTGCCCAGAGGATGTTATGGGCTCCAAACGTCCTGCTTGGTGGGAATTTCCCTTTGGTCCCTCCCGAAGTTGTCACGTCTCAGTGAGACCAAGTGGCCATCTTTGCTTTTCCCTTGTGCCCAACTGACGCCTAGGGATGTCATCAGGTTTGGAAGATCATATTATAAGACCTAAAGATAAAACTATAGGACAGGGGGTTCCCATACACCATCAGATCCAGGTTCTGGCTCAATAAAGGGTGGTTCTTTGTCTATTTCTCAGGATTTACCTCCTGCTTGAATAAGGGATATCATTGCTGATGTTTGATGGATCCTGTCTGAAAGTGGAGGATGCAAAAAAGAGATTTACTTGTGCTTTATTGACTATACAAAGACATGAGACTCTGAGGATCATCATAAATTATGGGTAACCGTGAGAAGAATGGGAATTCCAGAACACTTCAATCATTGTGCTCCTGAGAAACTTGTACATGGCTCAGGAGTGTGAACTCACCAAGGACATTCAGCAGGGTTTAAAATCAGGAAAGGTGTCTGTCAGAGTGATAGCCTCTCACCACACTTGTTCAGTCTGTACGCTGAGCAACTGTTCAAGAGAAACTGCATTCTGTAGGGAGAATGTCGCATAGGGAATGGAGGAAGGCTTACTTTCAACCTGTAATATACAGATGACACAAGCTGACTTGCTGAAAGAAAGGAGGTCTTAAAGCACTAGGTGATGAAGAGCAAGCATTGCAGCCTTCAGTGTGGATTACACTCAATGTGAGAAGAACAAAATCCTCACACCTGGACCAATAGGTAGCATCAAGATCTATGGAGAAAAGACTGAAGCTGTCGATCATTTCATTTTACTTGTATACACAATCATGGCTCATGGAAGCAGCAGTCAAGCAATCAAAAGACAAATTGCATTAAGGAAATCTGCTGCACGAGACCTCTTTAGAGTGTTGAAAAGCAGGATTTTCCATGCTTTGATGACCAAGGTGTGCCTGACCCAAGCCATGGTATTTTCCATTGCCTCATGTGCATGTGCAAGTTGGACATTGAATAAATAAGACTAAAGAAGAATCAACACATTTGAATTGTGCTTCTGGAAAAGAATATTGAAAGTACCATGAACGGGTAAAAAAGTCAAACAGGTTTGTCTTGGAAGAAGTAAGGCCGAGGTTCCTCAGAGGTAAGGAAGTGAAGACTTTGTCTTATGTACTTTGGGTAGATGGTCAGGAAAGGTTGGTTTCCCTGGAGAAGGATGCCATGCATGGTGACGTGGAAGGGCAGCCAAAAAGAGGAAGGCCCACTGACACCATTCCTGTATCGATGGTACCAGGCATGGGGACAATTGTTGAGGACCGTGTGGTCTTTCATTCTATTGTGCACTGTGGATTGGAACTGACTAGATGTCACCTAATCACAGACAACATTTCTCTTCAAGAAGCCCTAGTGCCATAACAGTTACATGGTAGACTGTTCCCCACCAGCCACTCCACGGGAGAAAGATGGGGCTTTCTACTCCCGTACAGTCTCTGAAATGGACAGGGAGAGTTTGCTCTGAGTTGGAACCGGTGGCGATGAATAGGTGAGTGATTTTCCCTGGTGGAGTAGCCCTGGTGGTATTGTGGTGTGAGCATTAAGCTGCTACCTCCAAGGTCAGCTGTTCAAATGTCACCTGCTGCTCCTCCAGAAAAAGCAATGAACCCTTCTATTCCAGTAAAGAGTTAGTGTCCAGCCCGGATCGACATATAACCTTCTCCCTGGGGTACGGACAACAGGGAAGTGAGTGAAGGGAGACATCAGACGGTGTACAATATGACAAAATAATCATAATTTATAAATTATCAAGGGTTCATAAGAGAGGGGGGAGTGGGGAGGGAGGGGAAATATTAGGAGCTGATACCAGGGGCTTTAGTAGAAAGAAAATGTTTTGAGAATGATCATGGCAACAAATGTACAAATGTGCTTGGCATACACTGGATGCATGTATGGATTGTGATACGTGTTGTCTGAACCCCCAATAAAATGATTTTTTTTAAAAAGTGTTACAGTCTCAGAAACCTACAAGGGCAATTGTACCCTGTTTTACAGGGTTACTATGGATCAGAACCAACTTCAAAGGAAGTGAGTTTTGAGTTTGACTTTTTCCTTTTTAAGACTGATTCTATCTCTGGTACATAGAAAGTAGAGTAACTTACTAAATGAGCTGCCTGGCTCCTCACCCGCTCGGGACCAGCCTTCTTCAATTTCGACGCATAGTGACCTCACGGCACAGGGTAGAACTTCTCCTGCGGATTTCGGAGACGGTGACTCCCGAGGGAGTACAAGGCCTAGCCTTTCTCCTCTGGAGTGAGTGGCTGATGGATTCAAACTGCAGACCTTGCCCGTGGCAGCCCATGATGTAATCACTACGTCACCAGCTCTCCTCTGCTGCACCACGGGCATAGGAAACTCGATGGAGCACAGCTCCACTCTGGCACACACAAGGTCACCATGAATCAAGGTCACTTAACAGACCACTAGGACTGTTAGCTGCGTATACATAATCAAGGTTTTAAAAACCTGTAAGTTACCGTGAACAGACCTGTAAAACAACGGCCAGCATTTCTGTGAGTGGAAGGGAATTCAGCCCTGGACCTAATTAATAAAAGACTGTTATTATAATTGCCGTCTTCTTCATTCTCACAATATCTACTGTTCAAAGGACCCAGCTTCCACAAGGAATGTGGCTTTTATTCGTTCTGCTGCATGGATGAGTCTGCAGCTGTCGTGAGTTTTCAACGAAACAAATCTTCATCAGATATTAAATGCCAAATGCCTAAGCCGATCCCGGTTCTTAATAAAAAAGCATTTCCATTTAGCTCTTGGTGCAATATTTAGCAGAAGCATGGATCTTTGTGGGGGACAGAGGGGTGTAGGATTACAAGAGAAGCTCAACAGATAAGCACAAATGAATGGAAATAGTCCCCACCCCCGCTGAAGTGGTGGGTGCTTTGTCTCTGCATAATTTTAGTTCCTTCCATAAATATTACCAGATGGCATAGGATGACCCTCAGCACCCAAAGATCATATTTTTTTTGCAAAATATTTCTGAACTCTCAATGGAAATAACTTGAGGAATCTTCTTGGTAGACAGCAATGCGGACTAGCATTAACTTGTGTTCAAAAAAATGCAGTGCAAAAGCAGCTAAGAAGAACGCTAGCCCATGTCATATATTCTCCCAGGTGATGAAAATAAGAGACGGCTCTAAATCCTCTGGTCCGTGAATGGATTAACCCAAGCTGCATTGGGTAAACCTGTTGTTGCACAAGATTTCTTTAGAGTGTTGAAAAGCAAGGATGTGATTTTGAGGAAGAAGGCCCAGCCCAAGCCATGGTATTGCTAATCGCCTCACACACATGTGAAAGTTGGATGCTGAATATGGAAGACCAAAGAAAAATCAGTATATTTGAATGACGGTGCTGGTGAGGAATATTGAAAAGACTGTAGAATGCCAAGAGAATAAACAAATCTTCCTTTGATGAAATACAACCAGAATGCTCCTTAGAAGCAAGGATGGAGAGCCTTCCTCTCACATACGTTGGTCAACATCAGGAGTTCAGTCCCTGGTGAAGGACAGGACTAGATGCTTGGTATATTATCAGAGCAGTGAAAAAGATGGATTTGGATTGAACTATGGAATGGAATGATGTCAGGATTAGTTCCTAATAAAGTGGTTTGAGAAAAAATGGATTGTTAAAAGAAAAAGATGGATTGATATGATGGCTACAACAACGGGCTCCAATATGAGAACAATTGGGAGATTGGGACAGAACTGGAGGTGATTTTTTTTTCTATTGTAGAGTCACTTCAAATCAGAACCCACTCAATGTCACCAAACAACAACCAGATTTTCTGACACCAGCTTTGAAGAGGTGACCATTCCCACTTTCCAAGATCACTGGCCCATGTGACTCTTCTTCCATGGACCCTAGCCACCCTAGCGTTGGGTCAGATCTCACGAACTAGATGAACACTGTCTCTCAGAATGCCACATAGACTCCAGACTGCAGAGACCAGCTACAAGCTTGGGAGATGCTAGCACTCTCCTCACTTCTGATCTGTTGATTGCAAAGTTGGGTTTGTTTGTTTGTTTGTTTTACTAACCTCTTCAGGGTGCTGGCCACAAGATTACCCCATCCTCCCAGTAGCTAGTGGCTCCTACACTTCTGACCTGTTGACAACAAATGGTGGGATGCTTTTTAGCCCTTCAGGAGCCCTTGTGGTGTAATGGCTTCCATATTTGACTGTTAACAACAAGGTCAGCCATTCAAAACCTCCAGCCACTCCCCAAAGACGAGGCTGTCTACTCTCATGAAGAGGTCATCTTGGAAACTCTCAGGGCAGTTCTAATGTCCTGTAGGATTGCTATGAGCTGAAAGCGACTCGATGACAATGAGTTTGGTTATTTGGCAGTTTTCTACTCCTTCAGGGTATTGTTGTTATTGTTGTCAGATGCCATTGAGTATTCTGACGTGAAGTGACCCTACACACAACAGAAGGAAACACTCAAACATAACTGTGAGCCCATTGTGATCATCCATCTCCTCATGGGGTTGCATTCCATCCCATACTCACACTCTACCTTTCCTCTCTGTTTATACTTCACTGCAATGGTCACACAGAACTCACGGACAATATTCATGATTCAAGGGGTTCCTTTTTAAGTTAATAGGTTACAGGGCAGGTGAGAAATGCTCGGAATACAGTTTTTCAATTAGAACATGTTACAAAGGTCTTTCAGGGCTGCTAGTGAATCATAATCTGGTGTCACTTTGGGACTTGAGAGGATTAAGAGTGAAGAGGTGGAGTCTAGCGAGTCTAGCCTGTCTATTGGGTCATGACCAATGAGACCTCTGTGTGGGCATGGTCTTCTCCTGGGGATTCTGGGAACTCCTGTGGTTCCTCCCTGGAGGCAGGAGACACTCTCTCTGCTCACTCCCTGATAGACACTTTACTGACAAGACACGTGGTGCTACACTGATGTACCCCTTGCCCTTGGAGCCGGAGAAGCCACATGAAGCTTCCCTGAGGCAGTCATTGTTTCCAGGCTGAAGGAACCACATGGAGACCCCTGCCAGTGCTGACAGGCTTACAATACCACTGGATCCGCAAGACTTCCCACCCCCTGGTCTGCGATCTTCCTTCATTCAACATCATTATATGTGTTCTGTGAGTCTGAAGAGGATTTTATAGATTGGTATCAGGCATATGGGCTAATATCAGGCATATGGACTTGATCTGGACCGGACTGAGCTGTTTTCTGAATGTTCAGCTACTCCTATATATAAACCTCTTTCTGATTCACATATTTGAGTGCCTCTGGATTTGTTTCTCTAGTCAACCCAGATTAATGCAGACAACATGTCCAAAGTACATAAGAGGAAGTCATTGACACCCTTGCCTCTAAAGGAATATTCAGGCATACTTCTTCCAACAGTTTTGTTCTTTTAAGAGTCCATAGCACTTGCAGTGTTCTTCAGTATCATAACTCAGTGTCTCGATGCTTCTTCCATCTTCCTGATTCAATGTCCAATGTTCACATGCATATGAGGCGGTTGGAAATACCACGGTTTGTGTCAGAATAGCCACATTAAATAATGTACTGCCCCCACGGGGGTCTTCCCTGTCGCTGTTCTTGTACTTTACCAAGCAAGCAGTCCTTCTCCCAGGACTGGTGTCTCCTCATTACAAGCAGCAGTCATAAAGTCCAGGCACCCACAGTCACACTCACTTCCAGCCTGCTTCTCCACCACTCACTCGGGCTTCATGATTGGATAGAACTCACAGGAAGCACTATGCTTCTCATTAAAGCTTTATTACAGGAGAAAGGATACAGCAGTGTGGAAAGGGGAATCTGAGAGGGTTTTGTTGGGGGGCTTCTACATCTGAGAGGAGCATGGAAGTCTTTCACCAGACAGGAAGTCCAGAGAGCTTCCCGGCCTCCCTTCGCCGCTGGGACTCAATGGCACAGGCACAATTGGCTGAATTATGCTCTCTCCCCGAGGTCAGCAGCTACCAAGCCACATGGTGGTCTTCTTGGCCAGGCCAGGCCAGCCCCTACTCATCACCACACACCCTCAGGTGTAATCTGAAAGTCTTAAGGTAACAACAGCACCTCCAATCCTTCGAAAATTCCAGAGATGCAGCTAGTCTTTTAGGAAACAAGAACATAGACCAAATCCCTCTGGGCAAAGTGATTTTCTTTGCCCCACACAACCCTCATAACCTACTCACCCTCTACGCAGACAGTGGCTTAAGCATGCATGCTTATTCACTGGAGTGGTGCACACAACACGCTCACTCCCTGCCTGGAGTGTCTTCCCCCAACCTTCCTTATCTGACAAGACCCAAGACTCAACCCCAGCCTCCTCTTAGCACCTTCCGCAACCCCTTACTCCAGAACGAAAGGCTCCTTTAAGATGACTGTCAGGTATTTCATGGGTTCCTCCGTTAGGTTACAGGCCCGTATCGCCTCTCCTAAAAGAGGAGAATCATAGTGTGCTGGTAAGTGTTCCCTCCTGAACACGCGACTCGTTTTCCCACAGGCTGCACCCCCAGGAGCCAGCACAGCATTCGGCGATGGTTGGTGGCAGAGGGGTTGGTTAGTAGGCATGGAAGTAGAATTCAATTCAGGGCAACACCTTGTACGTAGAGATCTTCTCCACTGAGTGTTCCAGTCTGTGGCTGGCACATCGCCAGCCTTGCTTGCCAAGGCCCTTCTGGGTACAGGGTTTGAACTGTGAGCCTTTCCGCTAGTTGTCGACTATGTAACCTTTTCAGCTACCCAGGCATTCTCAGACCTGGCAGACGGGCCTGGACTGTTTTCTTTGCGTCCTAACATGGTCACCTTCCGCTTCAGGAGTGGCCTCTGTCAGGGACAGTAGCACTGTCTTCAGGAAACTATCTGTTCCCAAGAAGTTTTCTTTTTCTCTTCCCCCAACCCGGCCCCCGCCCAGCTCAACAGCTGGAATGGGATATTGTACACATATCATGGCTCAATCCCATCAAGAAGAACTGTAAAATCATCACCACTGTCAATTAGCAAACATTGTTTTCATGCTTGTACTCATGGTAATTAGTTCCCTGTCCGCTCCCTGCTCCCCACCCCACCCCATCTCCCCTGTCAAATCCTCCAGGACCCGTTAATCCATTTACTGTCTCTAGAGAGTTCACCTGTCCTGGTTTCATATGCAGACAAACACTGAAAAGCAAACATTTTCTTCTCTCCTTTGAAGCATTTTGTTTTCCCCAAAACCTTGCCTGGCAGTGAAGTGGATTCATGTGACTGATTGAAAGAAGCCACTAGGGAACACAGTCATGTGCTAGCAGATAAAATACTGTATTTGTTGGACCATAAGATGCACTTTTTACCAAAAAAAAAAAAGTATGACTGGAGGGGGATGAGGGTGCTTCTTATGGTCCGATGGTGTGGTACCCCAGAATATTCGTTTATGATCCCATGAGTCCACTGATTGTCTGCTGCTGTTTGCAGACTGTGGATTACTGTGTATTTGGGGGAAGTTCCATCTCCTGGAGTCTCAATGTCAGTCAGGTCACATGATCAGCACATGCCTCCCCTCATTTGTTATGAAAGTGATGATGGGTCTCAACACCACTGTTGAGTATATGCTGTTAAATTATTAAATACTACTATATTTTTGCTTTATTTTAATAAATACTTTAGTGTGTTGGTAATATTTGGTTCAAGATACTTCTTTCTTGTTTTCCTGCTCTAAAAACTGATTGAGGAAAAAAAACATATTTAGTTAACTAACTTACATAGCAAAAAAAAGAAAACTGATACATCTTATGGTCCAAAAAATATGGTAACTCTTAGACCAAACTCACTGCCATCAAGTCGATTATGACGCATCGTAATGCTACATATTCATCTTTAAAAACCCTGCCTGTACAGAACGTGGTTTTCACTGAAAACCACAGCATTGCAGCAGTAGAATTCCACGCACTTATGTTCTAATACATTACTCAGGGGCAAATGTGGGGCCCAGAGGATTGTTTATCAGAAAATCTCAGCTCACACACTTCAGTCACTTCATGCTGTAAAGATGGGTCAGGATGGATATCAAAAGATAAAGTGTCTGGAGACTTAAAGGCTTGAAGATATACAAGCGGCCAGCTAGCTGAGAAACAACAAAGCCCTCCTAGAAAAAGCACACCAGACTGTCCCGACTCGATCACTGCAGACAACGTGGGTACATAAGCAAAAGTGGCAAAGAAAGTCGATGGTACCTGGCTATCGGGGGATGTAGAGTCTGAGGCCTTAAAGACTTGAGGAAGACAAGTAGCCCTCTAGTTGAGAAGCAACAAAGGCCACATGGAAGAAACACAGCATGATCATGAGGTGTTGAGGGGATCAGTTATCAGGTATCAAAAAACAAAAAATCATACCATCGTGAATGACGGGGAGTACAGAGTGGGGACCCAAAGCTCATCTGTGCACAACTAGATATGGTCTTACAGAAGGCCTGGGGAGGAGATGAGACAGTCAGAGTGCAGTGTAGCAATGATGAAATATACAAAGTTCCTCTAATTCTTGAATACTTCCCACACACACACACCCCACTATCATGATCCCAGTGCTACCTTACACATCCAGCTGAGCTGGAGAATATACATTGGTACAGATAGGAACTGGAAGCACGGGAAGTCCAGGTCAGAAGAACCCCATAGGACCAGTGGTGAGAGTGGCGATACTAGTAGAGTGAAGGGAAGATGGGGTAGAAAGGGAGAACAGATTGCAAGGATCTACATACGGTCTCCTTCCTGGAGGATGGACAGTAGAGAAGTGGGTGAGGGGAGACAATCCATGCTGTAAGACATGACAAAATAATAATTTATAAACTATCAGAGGTTCCTGGGGGAGGGGTAATGGAGAGGGAGGAAAAAAGTGAGAAGTGGATACCAGGGAGTCAAGTGGAAAGCAAGTGTTTTGAGAACGATGAGGAAACAAATGTATGAAAGTGTTTGACAAAATGGATATATGTGTGCATTGTGATAAGAGTTGTGCAAGCCCCCAATGAAATGATTTTTTTAATCAAGGTGGCTATTTTAAATTAAAGTAAAGAAGAAACAATAAATATAAATTTTGATGTTAAAAAAAAAAGTGGGCCAGAGCCTCTATATTTCAAATGTAGTGCCAGCATCAACTTGGTGAACCACACAACAGCGCTGACTTTCAAAAAGGTCTCCACTTAGGCAACTCGTTGGGCTAATCTGCACTCTCCAATTTATCTGTGAGGCCAACTGACTGAGTAGCCATGGTGTGCTTGAAAATTTGAAGTCAGTAAGCTTTTCTCTTACAGTCATGCATTTCAAGTCCAACCAGTGGTTTTCCAAGCTAGTTGTGTACGCGCCTCAATCTTCTAAGATGTATTGGGCTTCCTGTTATTTTAACTAAACTAGTTGGGGGTTAGGAAATCTGAGTAGAATATGAAATATCTTTAAAACACACACAAAGAATTGAAGACTTTAGACAGATGGAATGGAAGTGAGTGACTAAGCAATTACTGCCAAGGTAATATGGGCAACGCAACCACAGATGACTAAAGGTAGAGTCATAAAATCCAGCAAAATAATGCTCTTTGTGTCCCGGGGGCCCTTAAGTTCTCCCTCCAATACAAGGGAGCTGAACTCAGAATTCACGGGTAGGAGACCATTTTCAATTGCTGTTGAGTCACCCTGACTCATGGTGACCCTATGCCCAGCAGCGTGAAAGGCTGCCCTGCCTTGTGCCATCTCTGTGATTGCCTGTGAATCAGTGCATTGTGATCCGTACGGTTTTCACAGGCTAATTTTCAAAGGGTCACCCATCATTTCTACTTGTTACACTGAAACCCTGCCCAGAATTACAGCACACGACACGCAATCCCAGCACACTGGCAGATGAATGATGACTGCACATGAGAGGCCTTGGCCAGGAATTGAGCTCAGATATCCTGCCTGAAAGGAGACAATTCTACCACTGAATCACCAATGCCTTCCTAGGTGGTATTTTCAAGGCATCGTTTACCCAAGAAAAATGACACTGAACTCAAAGCAGTGGACCCTAAGTAAAAATTCCTGAGCTCTCCCTTAAGGATTGGTAAAGAAATGTATATTTACATGTTTTGAGCCAAAATACTTCTAAAAAGATGCCTCCTTAAGAGAAAAACCAGAGTCCATGTCCCTCATCCATTAGATGGGAATGTAAAATGGTATGTTGGGGCTGAGCCCCGGCGACGTAGTAGTTTGCACGGGACTGCGACTCACTGGGTTGGAGGTTCCAATCCAGCAGCAAGGGTGGGCCTCCTACTCCCACCACCAGAGGGCAGTGATGCCTAAAATAAAAAAGAAAAAAAATAGTATGTTGATGTAGCTATTAGTGCCATCACATCATTCCAACTCACAGTGAGCCTATGCTTAACAGAAGGAAACGCCGTCCGGTCATGGACCATCCTCACAATTGTTATGTTCAAGTCCATTGTTGCAGCCACTGTATCTATCTTGAGGCCTTCCACTTTTTGGCTGACATTAACCTTTTCCAAGCATAATAGATGAGTTGTAGTGTATCCCCTGTGCAAAACAGTTTGGCATGTCATCAAACACTTGAGCATAAACCATATGACCCAGCAAACCCAATCATAGATACACAAGGGTTAATAAAGAATATATATTGCTACCAAGTATGGTAAAGAGACTAGAGAGGCTCTGCTATCAGAAGGAATATTGTGGTGTCTGAAAGGCTTGTCTGAGGGTGGCATTAACTAAATTCACATGGAAGTCCATGTAGAGGCAGGACACCAGCCCATGTAATGTAAGGATTGTGAATAATTCCACCCAAACCAAATGAGGGAATGGATCAGAGATTAAGCTGGTATGCAGAAGGATATGGAGGACAGTGGAAATATGAACTCTCTTTGCAGGATTCACACATGAAGTAAGTGTCTGGTGGATCTTCTCTGATCATAGGTGATGGATTTCAATAGTTTTACTATCAGACAGAGAGCATTGTAAAGGTGATTATGGTAAATATAGTTTAAAAATATAATATCTTGTCATTTGTTTTCTCTTTTGACTCATTTTTGGTTAAGAAAAGTAAGGGGAAATGTAGACTAAGACTCTAGTAAATCCCCTCTGATCACAGACCAGGGATATGAACAGCCTTACTGTCGTGCAGAATGCGTGGAAAGTAGATTATAGCAGATGCAATTAGGTTAAATCTTAATGCCTTATCATTGGACTTCTCTGTTGATCTGTTTTAAATTTGTTCCATTTTAAAAATATTTTCTGCTTTCTTTTCTTTTGTTTTTTTTCCCCAATGATTTTATTAGGGGTTCTTACAACTCTTTTTTTTGGGGGGGGGGGGCAATGATCTGGTGGAAGTAGGAAGCCCAGCCTTGCTTCTGGAGAGATGCTGCTGGATTTGAACTGCCAACCCTGTGGGCCACAGTCCCTCACACAACCACTACACCACCAGGGCTCAGGCCCACTCTTACAGCTTTTATGTATTCCATACATAATTATGTATTCCATACATAATTATGTATTCCATACATAATTAGTATCAAGCATATTTGTACACATGCTACCCCCTTCATTTCCAAATATTTTTCACTTGAGCCATTGATAAAAGCTCCTCTTTCTCCCTTGCCCACTTTTTTAAAATAAATCATTTTATTGGGGGTTCATACAACTCCCTCATGATCAATACATATGTCAATTGTATGCATACTACATTTGCACACTTGTTGCCATCACCACTCTAGAAATATCCTCCCTCTCCATAGGCCCCCAGTACCAGCTCCCCATAGTTCCCCTCTCTCCCCACTCCCCTTTCCCCATGACTGCATTCTTTTCTTTTTGGGGGGAAGCATCACTGCCTCTGCTGCTCCTGAGAGCTGCCGCTGGATTTGAACAGCCAAGCCTGCAGGCTGCAGTCCCACACTCAACCACTTACACCACCGGGGCTCAGGCCTGACTGCTTTCTTTTCTATTGAGGTTTTTTTCTGTTTTACTTTGTTACTTTTGTTAGAATTTTTTATTGTTTTTAATTTTTTTCTGCATATGAAATCCAGGGTAGGTAAATCTATAGACACAGTAACTGATCCATGGTTCCTTGGGGGCATGCAGAGAGAGATTAGGGGGAAATAGGAAGCAAATAACAATGAGTACAGAATGAAGGGACTATTCTAAAATTGATTGTGGTGATGCTCATACAACTCTTCTTGATAGGCTTGAACTATTGAATTGTATGATGTGTGAATTACATGTCATTAAAACCACTTTTTAAAGTATTGCTATACATTCTTAGGAACTTTCATTAAGAAAAATATCAAAAAGTGCA